>CM067372.1:21834461-22099461 GCA_034401795.1 Chaetoderma sp. LZ-2023a
GCATGACACGTGTGTTTCACCCATGGGCTGATTTGAGTGCTACTTCTAACCTTGTCTTCAGCCTTCTCATCTGCTTCACTGAATCCATCCATGGCTTATTTGAGTGCTACTTCTAACCTTGTCTACAGTCTTCTCATCTGCTTCACTGAATCCACCCATGGCTGATTTGAGTGCTACTTCTAACCTTGTCTTCAGCCTTCTCATCTGCTTCACTGAATCCATCCATGGCTTATTTGAGTGCCACTTCTAACCTTGTCTTCAGTCTTCTCATCTGCTTCACTGAATCCACCCATGGCTGATTTGAGTGCTACTTCTAACCTTGTCTTATGCCTTCTCATCTGCTTCGCTGAATCCACCCATGGCTGATTTGAGTGCTACTTCTAACCTTGTCTTCAGCCTTCTCATCTGCTTCACTGAATCCATCCATGGCTGATTTGAGTGCTACTTCTAACCTTGTCTTCAATCTTCTCATCTGCTTCACTGAATCCACCCATGGATGATTTGAGTGCTACTTCTAACCTTGTCTTCAGCCTTCTCATCTGCTTCACTGAATCCATCCATGGCTGATTTGAGTGCTACTTCTAACATTGTCTTCAGTCTTCTCATCTGCTTCACTGAATACATCCATGGCTTATTTGAGTGCTACTTCTAACCTTGTCTTATGCCTTCTCATCTGCTTCACTGAATCCATCCATGGCTGATTTGAGTGCTACTTCTAACCTTGTCTTCAGCCTTCTCATCTGCTTCACTGAATCCACCCATGGCTGATTTGAGTGCTAATTCTAACCTAGTCTTCAGCCTTCTCATCTGCTTCACTGAATCCATCCATGGCTGATTTGAGTGCTACTTCTAACCTTGTCTTATGCTATCTCATCTGCTTCACTGAATCCATCCATGGCTGATTTGAGTGCTACTTCTAACCTTGTCTTCAGCCTTCTCATCTGCTTCACTGAATCCACCCATGGCTAATTTGAGTGCTACTTCTAACCTTGTCTTCAGCGTTCTCATCTGCTTCACTGAATCCATCCATGGCTGATTTGAGTGCTACTTCTATCCTTGTCTTCAGCCTTCTCATCTGCTTCACTGAATGCATCCATGGCTGATTTGAGTGCTACTTCTAACCTTGTCTTATGCCTTCTCATCTGCTTCACTGAATCCATCCATGGCTGATTTGAGTTCTACTTCTAATCTTGTCTTCAGCCTTCTCATTTGCTTCACTGAATCCATCCATGGCTGATTTGAGTGCTACTTCTATCCTTGTCTTCAGCCTTCTCATCTGCTTCACTGAATCCATCCATGGCTGACTTGAGTGCTACTTCTAACCTTGTCTTCAGCCTTCTCATCTGCTTCACTGCATCCATCCATGGCTGATTTGAGTGCTACTTCTAACCTTGTCTTCAGTCTTCTCATCTGCTTCACTGAATCCATCCATGGCTGATTTGAGTACTACTTCTAACCTTGTCTTCAGCCTTCTCATCTGCTTCACTGAATCCACCCATGGCTGATTTGAGTGCTACTTCTAACCTTGTCTTCAGCCTTCTCATCTGCTTCACTGAATCCATCCATGGCTGATTTGAGTGCTACTTCTAACCTTGTCTTCAGTCTTCTCATCTGCTTCACGGAATCCACCCATGGATGATTTGAGTGCTACTTCTAACCTTGTCTTCAGCCTTCTCATCTGCTTCACTGAATCCATCCATGGCTGATTTGAGTGCTACTTCTAACATTGTCTTCAGTCTTCTCATCTGCTTCACTGAATACATCCATGGCTTATTTGAGTGCTACTTCTAACCTTGTCTTATGCCTTCTCATCTGCTTCACTGAATCCATCCATGGCTGATTTGAGTGCTACTTCTAACCTTGTCTTCAGCCTTCTCATCTGCTTCACTGAATCCACCCATGGCTGATTTGAGTGCTACTTCTAACCTAGTCTTCAGCCTTCTCATCTGCTTCACTGAATCCATCCATGGCTGATTTGAGTGCTACTTCTAACCTTGTCTTATGCTATCTCATCTGCTTCACTGAATCCATCCATGGCTGATTTGAGTGCTACTTCTAACCTTGTCTTCAGCCTTCTCATCTGCTTCACTGAATCCACCCATGGCTAATTTGAGTGCTACTTCTAACCTTGTCTTCAGCGTTCTCATCTGCTTCACTGAATCCATCCATGGCTGATTTGAGTGCTACTTCTATCCTTGTCTTCAGCCTTCTCATCTGCTTCACTGAATGCATCCATGGCTGATTTGAGTGCTACTTCTAACCTTGTCTTATGCCTTCTCATATGCTTTACTGAATCCATCCATGGCTGATTTGAGTTCTACTTCTAATCTTGTCTTCAGCCTTCTCATTTGCTTCACTGAATCCATCCATGGCTGATTTGAGTGCTACTTCTATCCTTGTCTTCAGCCTTCTCATCTGCTTCACTGAATCCATCCATGGCTGATTTGAGTGCTACTTCTAACCTTGTCTTCAGCCTTCTCATCTGCTTCACTGAATCCATCCATGGCTGATTTGAGTGCTACTTCTAACCTTGTCTTCAGTCTTCCCATCTGCTTCACTGAATCCATCCATGGCTGATTTGAGTGCTACTTCTAACCTTGTCTTCAGCCTTCTCATTTGCTTCACTGAATCCATCCATGGCTGATTTGAGTGCTACTTCTAACCTTGTCTTCAGTCTTCTCATCTGCTTCACTGAATCCACCCATGGCTGATTTGAGTGCTACTTCTAACCTTGTCTTCAGCCTTCTCATTTGCTTCACTGAATCCACCCATGGCTGATTTGAGTGCTACTTCTAACCTTGTCTTCAGTCTTCTCATCTGCTTCACTGAATCCACCCATGGCTGATTAGAGTGCTACTTCTAACCTTGTCTTCAGTCTTCTCATCTGCTTCACTGAATCCACCCATGGCTGATTTGAGTGCTACTTCTAATCTTGTCTTCAGTCTTCTCATCTGCTTCACTGAATCCACCCATGGCTGATTTGAGTGCTACTTCTAACCTTGTCTTCAGCCTTCTCATCTGCTTCACTGAATCCATCCATGGCTCATTTGAGTGCTACTTCTAACCTTGTCTTCAGCATTCTCATCTGCTTCACTGAATCCACCCATGGCTGATTTGAGTGCTACTTCTAACCTTGTCTTCAGCCTTCTCATCTGCTTCACTGAATCCATCCATGGCTTATTTGAGTGCTACCTCTAACCTTGTCTTCAGCCTTCTCATCTGCTTCACTGAATCCACCCATGGCTGATTTGAGTGCTACCTCTAACCTTGTCTTCAGCCTTCTCATCTGCTTCACTGAATCCATCCATGGCTGATTTGAGTGCTACTTCTAACCTTGTCTTCAGTCTTCTCATCTGCTTCACTGAATACATCCATGGCTTATTTGAGTGCTACTTCTAACCTTGTCTTATGCCTTCTCATCTGCTTCACTGAATCCATCCATGGCTGATTTGAGTGCTACTTCTAACCTTGTCTTCAGCCTTCTCATCTGCTTCACTGAATCCACCCATGGCTGATTTGAGTGCTACTTCTAACCTAGTCTTCAGCCTTCTCATCTGCTTCACTGAATCCATCCATGGCTGATTTGAGTGCTACTTCTAACCTTGTCTTATGTTATCTCATCTGCTTCACTGAATCCATCCATGGCTGATTTGAGTGCTACTTCTAACCTTGTCTTCAGCCTTCTCATCTGCTTCACTGAATCCACCCATGGCTGATTTGAGTGCTACTTCTAACCTTGTCTTCAGCGTTCTCATCTGCTTCACTGAATCCATCCATGGCTGATTTGAGTGCTACTTCTATCCTTGTCTTCAGCCTTCTCATCTGCTTCACTGAATGCATCCATGGCTGATTTGAGTGCTACTTCTAACCTTGTCTTATGCCTTCTCATCTGATTCACTGAATCCATCCATGGCTGATTTGAGTTCTACTTCTAATCTTGTCTTCAGCCTTCTCATTTGCTTCACTGAATCCATCCATGGCTGATTTGAGTGCTACTTCTAACCTTGTCTTCAGCCTTCTCATCTGCTTCACTGAATCCATCCATGGCTGATTTGAGTGCTACTTCTATCCTTGTCTTCAGCCTTCTCATCTGCTTCACTGAATCCATCCATGGATGATTTGAGTGCTACTTCTAACCTTGTCTTCAGTCTTCTCATCTGCTTCACTGAATCCATCAATGGCTGATTTGAGTGCTACTTCTAACCTTGTCTTCAGCTTTCTCATTTGCTTCACTGAATCCATCCATGGCTGATTTGAGTGCTACTTCTAACCTTGTCTTCAGTCTTCTCATCTGCTTCACTGAATCCACCCATGGCTGATTTGAGTGCTACTTCTAACCTTGTCTTCAGCCTTCTCATCTGCTTAACTGAATCCACCCATGGCCGATTTGAGTGCTACTTCTAACCTTGTCTTCAGCCTTCTCATCTGCTTCACTGAATCCATCCATGGCTTATTTGAGTGCTACTTCTAACCTTGTCTTCAGCCTTCTCATCTGCTTCACTGAATCCACCCATGGCTGATTTGAGTGCTACTTCTAACCTTGTCTTCAGCCTTCTCATCTGCTTCACTGAATCCATCCATGGCTGATTTGAGTGCTACTTCTAACCTTGTCTTCAGTCTTCTCATCTGCTTCACTGAATACATCCATGGCTTATTTGAGTGCTACTTCTAACCTTGTCTTATGCCTTCTCATCTGCTTCACTGAATCCATCCATGGCTGATTTGAGTGCTACTTCTAACCTTGTCTTCAGCCTTCTCATCTGCTTCACTGAATCCATCCATGGCTGATTTGAGTGCTACTTCTAACCTTGTCTTCAGTCTTCTCATCTGCTTCACTGAATCCACCCATGGCTGATTTGAGTGCTACTTCTGACCTTGTCTTCAGCCTTCTCATTTGCTTCACTGAATCCACCCATGGCTGATTTGAGTGCTACTTCTAACCTTGTCTTCAGTCTTCTCATCTGCTTCACTGAATCCACCCATGGCTGATTAGAGTGCTACTTCTAACCTTGTCTTCAGTCTTCTCATCTGCTTCACTGAATCCACCCATGGCTGATTTGAGTGCTACTTCTAATCTTGTCTTCAGTCTTCTCATCTGCTTCACTGAATCCACCCATGGCTGATTTGAGTGCTACTTCTAACGTTGTCTTCAGCCTTCTCATCTGCTTCACTGAATCCATCCATGGCTTATTTGAGTGCTACTTCTAACCTTGTCTTCAGCCTTCTCATCTGCTTCACTGAATCCACCCATGGCTGATTTGAGTGCTATTTCTAACCTTGTCTTCAGCCTTCTCATCTGCTTCACTGAATCCATCCATGGCTTATTTGAGTGCTACTTCTAACCTTGTCTTCAGCCTTCTCATCTGCTTCACTGAATCCACCCATGGCTGATTTGAGTGCTACTTCTAACCTTGTCTTCAGCCTTCTCATCTGCTTCACTGAATCCATCCATGGCTTATTTGAGTGCTACTTCTAACCTTGTCTTCAGTCTTCTCATCTGCTTCACTGAATCCACCCATGGCTGATTTGAGTGCTACTTCTAACCTTGTCTTATGCCTTCTCATCTGCTTCACTGAATCCACCCATGGCTGATTTGAGTGCTACTTCTAACCTTGTCTTCAGCCTTCTCATCTGCTTCACTGAATCCATACATGGCTGATTTGAGTGCTACTTCTATCCTTGTCTTCAGTCTTCTCATCTGCTTCACTGAATCCACCCATGGCTGATTTGAGTGCTACTTCTAACCTTGACTTCAGCCTTCTCATCTGCTTCACTGAATCCATCCATGGCTGATTTGAGTGCAACTTCTAACCTTGTCTTCAGTCTTCTCATCTGCTTCACTGAATACATCCATGGCTTATTTGAGTGCTACTTCTAACCTTGTCTTATGCCTTCTCATCTGCTTCACTGAATCCATCCATGGCTGATTTGAGTGCTACTTCTAACCTTGTCTTCAGCCTTCTCATCTGCTTCACTGAATCCATCCATGGCTTATTTGAGTGCTACTTCTAACCTTGTCTTATGCCTTCTCATCTGCTTCACTGAATCCATCCATGGCTGATTTGAGTGCTACTTCTAACCTTGTCCTCAGCCTTCTCATCTGCTTCACTGAATCCACCCATGGCTGATTTGAGTGCTACTTCTAACCTTGTCTTCAGCCTTCTCATCTGCTTCACTGAATCCATCCATGGCTTATTTGAGTGCTACTTCTAACCTTGTCTTCAGTCTTCTCATCTGCTTCACTGAATCCACCCATGGCTGATTTTAGTGCTACTTCTATCCTTGTCTTCAGTCTTCTCATCTGCCTCACTGAATCCACCCATGGCTGATTTGAGTGCTACTTCTAACCTTGTCTTCAGCCTTCTCATCTGCTTCACTGAATCCATCCATGGCTGATTTGAGTGCAACTTCTAACCTTGTCTTCAGTCTTCTCATCTGCTTCACTGAATACATCCATGGCTGATTTGAGTGCTACTTCTAACCTTGTCTTCAGCCTTCTCATCCGCTTCACTGAATCCACCCATGGCTGATTTGAGGGCTACTTCTAACCTTGTCTTCAGCCTTCTCATCTACTTCACTGAATCCACCCATGGCTGATTTGAGTGCTACTTCTAACCTTGTCTTCAGGCTTCTCATCTGCTTCACTGAATCCATCCATGGCTTATTTGAGTGCTACTTCTAACCTTGTCTTCAGTCTTCTCATCTGCTTCACTGAATCCACCCATGGCTGATTTGAGTGCTACTTCTAACCTTGTCTTATGCCTTCTCATCTGCTTCACTGAATCCACCCATGGCTGATTTGAGTGCCACTTCTAACCTTGTCTTCAGCCTTCTCATCTGCTTCACTGAATCCATCCATGGCTGATTTGAGTGCTACTTCTAACCTTGTCTTCAGTCTTCTCATCTGCTTCACTGAATCCACCCATGGCTGATTTGAGTGCTACTTCTAACCTTGTCTTCAGCCTTCTCATCTGCTTCACTGAATCCACCCATGGCTGATTTGAGTGCTACTTCTAACCGTGTCTTCAGCCTTCTCATCTGCTTCACTGAATCCACCCATGACTGATTTGAGTGCTACTTCTAACCTTGTCTTCAGCCTTCTCATTTGCTTCACTGAATCCATCCATGGCGGATTTGAGTGCTACTTCTAACCTTGTCTTCAGCCTTCTCATCTGCTTCACTGAATCCACCCATGGCTGATTTGAGCGCTACTTCTAACCTTGTCTTCAGCCTTCTCATCTGCTTCACTGAATCCACCCATGGCTGATTAGAGTGCTACTTCTAACCTTGTCTTCAGTCTTCTCATCTGCTTCACTGAATCCATCCATGGCTGATTTGAGTGCTACTTCTAATCTTGTCTTCAGTCTTCTCATCTGCTTCACTGAATCCACCCATGGCTGATTTGAGTGCTACTTCTAACGTTGTCTTCAGCCTTCTCATCTGCTTCACTGAATCTATCCATGGCTTATTTGAGTGCTACTTCTAACCTTGTCTTCAGCCTTCTCATCTGCTTCACTGAATCCATCCATGGCTTATTTGAGTGCTACTTCTAACCTTGTCTTCAGTCTTCCCATCTGCTTCACTGAATCCATCCATGGCTGATTTGAGTGCTACTTCTAACCTTGTCTTCAGCCTTCTCATTTGCTTCACTGAATCCATCCATGGCTGATTTGAGTGCTACTTCTAACCTTGTCTTCAGTCTTCTCATCTGCTTCACTGAATCCACCCATGGCTGATTTGAGTGCTACTTCTAACCTTGTCTTCAGCCTTCTCATTTGCTTCACTGAATCCACCCATGGCTGATTTGAGTGCTACTTCTAACCTTGTCTTCAGTCTTCTCATCTGCTTCACTGAATCCACCCATGGCTGATTAGAGTGCTACTTCTAACCTTGTCTTCAGTCTTCTCATCTGCTTCACTGAGTCCACCCATGGCTGATTTGAGTGCTACTTCTAATCTTGTCTTCAGTCTTCTCATCTGCTTCACTGAATCCACCCATGGCTGATTTGAGTGCTACTTCTAACCTTGTCTTCAGCCTTCTCATCTGCTTCACTGAATCCATCCATGGCTCATTTGAGTGCTACTTCTAACCTTGTCTTCAGCATTCTCATCTGCTTCACTGAATCCACCCATGGCTGATTTGAGTGCTACTTCTAACCTTGTCTTCAGCCTTCTCATCTGCTTCACTGAATCCATCCATGGCTTATTTGAGTGCTACCTCTAACCTTGTCTTCAGCCTTCTCATCTGCTTCACTGAATCCACCCATGGCTGATTTGAGTGCTACCTCTAACCTTGTCTTCAGCCTTCTCATCTGCTTCACTGAATCCATCCATGGCTGATTTGAGTGCTACTTCTAACCTTGTCTTCAGTCTTCTCATCTGCTTCACTGAATACATCCATGGCTTATTTGAGTGCTACTTCTAACCTTGTCTTATGCCTTCTCATCTGCTTCACTGAATCCATCCATGGCTGATTTGAGTGCTACTTCTAACCTTGTCTTCAGCCTTCTCATCTGCTTCACTGAATCCACCCATGGCTGATTTGAGTGCTACTTCTAACCTAGTCTTCAGCCTTCTCATCTGCTTCACTGAATCCATCCATGGCTGATTTGAGTGCTACTTCTAACCTTGTCTTATGTTATCTCATCTGCTTCACTGAATCCATCCATGGCTGATTTGAGTGCTACTTCTAACCTTGTCTTCAGCCTTCTCATCTGCTTCACTGAATCCACCCATGGCTGATTTGAGTGCTACTTCTAACCTTGTCTTCAGCGTTCTCATCTGCTTCACTGAATCCATCCATGGCTGATTTGAGTGCTACTTCTATCCTTGTCTTCAGCCTTCTCATCTGCTTCACTGAATGCATCCATGGCTGATTTGAGTGCTACTTCTAACCTTGTCTTATGCCTTCTCATCTGATTCACTGAATCCATCCATGGCTGATTTGAGTTCTACTTCTAATCTTGTCTTCAGCCTTCTCATTTGCTTCACTGAATCCATCCATGGCTGATTTGAGTGCTACTTCTAACCTTGTCTTCAGCCTTCTCATCTGCTTCACTGAATCCATCCATGGCTGATTTGAGTGCTACTTCTATCCTTGTCTTCAGCCTTCTCATCTGCTTCACTGAATCCATCCATGGATGATTTGAGTGCTACTTCTAACCTTGTCTTCAGTCTTCTCATCTGCTTCACTGAATCCATCAATGGCTGATTTGAGTGCTACTTCTAACCTTGTCTTCAGCTTTCTCATTTGCTTCACTGAATCCATCCATGGCTGATTTGAGTGCTACTTCTAACCTTGTCTTCAGTCTTCTCATCTGCTTCACTGAATCCACCCATGGCTGATTTGAGTGCTACTTCTAACCTTGTCTTCAGCCTTCTCATCTGCTTAACTGAATCCACCCATGGCCGATTTGAGTGCTACTTCTAACCTTGTCTTCAGCCTTCTCATCTGCTTCACTGAATCCATCCATGGCTTATTTGAGTGCTACTTCTAACCTTGTCTTCAGCCTTCTCATCTGCTTCACTGAATCCACCCATGGCTGATTTGAGTGCTACTTCTAACCTTGTCTTCAGCCTTCTCATCTGCTTCACTGAATCCATCCATGGCTGATTTGAGTGCTACTTCTAACCTTGTCTTCAGTCTTCTCATCTGCTTCACTGAATACATCCATGGCTTATTTGAGTGCTACTTCTAACCTTGTCTTATGCCTTCTCATCTGCTTCACTGAATCCATCCATGGCTGATTTGAGTGCTACTTCTAACCTTGTCTTCAGCCTTCTCATCTGCTTCACTGAATCCATCCATGGCTGATTTGAGTGCTACTTCTAACCTTGTCTTCAGTCTTCTCATCTGCTTCACTGAATCCACCCATGGCTGATTTGAGTGCTACTTCTGACCTTGTCTTCAGCCTTCTCATTTGCTTCACTGAATCCACCCATGGCTGATTTGAGTGCTACTTCTAACCTTGTCTTCAGTCTTCTCATCTGCTTCACTGAATCCACCCATGGCTGATTAGAGTGCTACTTCTAACCTTGTCTTCAGTCTTCTCATCTGCTTCACTGAATCCACCCATGGCTGATTTGAGTGCTACTTCTAATCTTGTCTTCAGTCTTCTCATCTGCTTCACTGAATCCACCCATGGCTGATTTGAGTGCTACTTCTAACGTTGTCTTCAGCCTTCTCATCTGCTTCACTGAATCCATCCATGGCTTATTTGAGTGCTACTTCTAACCTTGTCTTCAGCCTTCTCATCTGCTTCACTGAATCCACCCATGGCTGATTTGAGTGCTATTTCTAACCTTGTCTTCAGCCTTCTCATCTGCTTCACTGAATCCATCCATGGCTTATTTGAGTGCTACTTCTAACCTTGTCTTCAGCCTTCTCATCTGCTTCACTGAATCCACCCATGGCTGATTTGAGTGCTACTTCTAACCTTGTCTTCAGCCTTCTCATCTGCTTCACTGAATCCATCCATGGCTTATTTGAGTGCTACTTCTAACCTTGTCTTCAGTCTTCTCATCTGCTTCACTGAATCCACCCATGGCTGATTTGAGTGCTACTTCTAACCTTGTCTTATGCCTTCTCATCTGCTTCACTGAATCCACCCATGGCTGATTTGAGTGCTACTTCTAACCTTGTCTTCAGCCTTCTCATCTGCTTCACTGAATCCATACATGGCTGATTTGAGTGCTACTTCTATCCTTGTCTTCAGTCTTCTCATCTGCTTCACTGAATCCACCCATGGCTGATTTGAGTGCTACTTCTAACCTTGTCTTCAGCCTTCTCATCTGCTTCACTGAATCCATCCATGGCTGATTTGAGTGCAACTTCTAACCTTGTCTTCAGTCTTCTCATCTGCTTCACTGAATACATCCATGGCTTATTTGAGTGCTACTTCTAACCTTGTCTTATGCCTTCTCATCTGCTTCACTGAATCCATCCATGGCTGATTTGAGTGCTACTTCTAACCTTGTCTTCAGCCTTCTCATCTGCTTCACTGAATCCATCCATGGCTTATTTGAGTGCTACTTCTAACCTTGTCTTATGCCTTCTCATCTGCTTCACTGAATCCATCCATGGCTGATTTGAGTGCTACTTCTAACCTTGTCCTCAGCCTTCTCATCTGCTTCACTGAATCCACCCATGGCTGATTTGAGTGCTACTTCTAACCTTGTCTTCAGCCTTCTCATCTGCTTCACTGAATCCATCCATGGCTTATTTGAGTGCTACTTCTAACCTTGTCTTCAGTCTTCTCATCTGCTTCACTGAATCCACCCATGGCTGATTTTAGTGCTACTTCTATCCTTGTCTTCAGTCTTCTCATCTGCCTCACTGAATCCACCCATGGCTGATTTGAGTGCTACTTCTAACCTTGTCTTCAGCCTTCTCATCTGCTTCACTGAATCCATCCATGGCTGATTTGAGTGCAACTTCTAACCTTGTCTTCAGTCTTCTCATCTGCTTCACTGAATACATCCATGGCTGATTTGAGTGCTACTTCTAACCTTGTCTTCAGCCTTCTCATCCGCTTCACTGAATCCACCCATGGCTGATTTGAGGGCTACTTCTAACCTTGTCTTCAGCCTTCTCATCTACTTCACTGAATCCACCCATGGCTGATTTGAGTGCTACTTCTAACCTTGTCTTCAGGCTTCTCATCTGCTTCACTGAATCCATCCATGGCTTATTTGAGTGCTACTTCTAACCTTGTCTTCAGTCTTCTCATCTGCTTCACTGAATCCACCCATGGCTGATTTGAGTGCTACTTCTAACCTTGTCTTATGCCTTCTCATCTGCTTCACTGAATCCACCCATGGCTGATTTGAGTGCCACTTCTAACCTTGTCTTCAGCCTTCTCATCTGCTTCACTGAATCCATCCATGGCTGATTTGAGTGCTACTTCTAACCTTGTCTTCAGTCTTCTCATCTGCTTCACTGAATCCACCCATGGCTGATTTGAGTGCTACTTCTAACCTTGTCTTCAGCCTTCTCATCTGCTTCACTGAATCCACCCATGGCTGATTTGAGTGCTACTTCTAACCGTGTCTTCAGCCTTCTCATCTGCTTCACTGAATCCACCCATGACTGATTTGAGTGCTACTTCTAACCTTGTCTTCAGCCTTCTCATTTGCTTCACTGAATCCATCCATGGCGGATTTGAGTGCTACTTCTAACCTTGTCTTCAGCCTTCTCATCTGCTTCACTGAATCCACCCATGGCTGATTTGAGCGCTACTTCTAACCTTGTCTTCAGCCTTCTCATCTGCTTCACTGAATCCACCCATGGCTGATTAGAGTGCTACTTCTAACCTTGTCTTCAGTCTTCTGATCTGCTTCACTGAATCCATCCATGGCTGATTTGAGTGCTACTTCTAATCTTGTCTTCAGTCTTCTCATCTGCTTCACTGAATCCACCCATGGCTGATTTGAGTGCTACTTCTAACGTTGTCTTCAGCCTTCTCATCTGCTTCACTGAATCTATCCATGGCTTATTTGAGTGCTACTTCTAACCTTGTCTTCAGCCTTCTCATCTGCTTCACTGAATCCATCCATGGCTTATTTGAGTGCTACTTCTAACCTTGTCTTCAGTCTTCTCATCTGCTTCACTGAATCCACCCATGGCTGATTTGAGTGCTACTTCTAACCTTGTCTTCAGCCTTCTCATCTGCTTCACTGAATCCATCCATGGCTTATTTGAGTGCTACTTCTAACCTTGTCTTCAGTCTTCTCATCTGCTTCACTGAATCCACCCATGGCTGATTTGAGTGCTACTTCTAACCTTGTCTTATGCCTTCTCATGTGCTTCACTGAATCCACCCATGGCTGATTTGAGTGCTACTTCTAACCTTGTCTTCAGCCTTCTCATCTGCTTCACTGAATCCATCCATGGCTGATTTGAGTGCTACTTCTAACCTTGTCTTCAGTCTTCTCATCTGCTTCACAGAATCCACCCATGGATGATTTGAGTGCTACTTCTAACCTTGTCTTCAGCCTTCTCATCTGCTTCACTGAATCCATCCATGGCTGATTTGAGTGCTACTTCTAACCTTGTCTTCAGTCTTCTCATCTGCTTCACTGAATACATCCATGGCTTATTTGAGTGCTACTTCTAACCTTGTCTTATGCCTTCTCATCTGCTTCACTGAATCCATCCATGGCTGATTTGAGTGCTACTTCTAACCTTGTCTTATGCCTTCTCATCTGTTTCACTGAATCCATCCATGGCTGATTTGAGTGCTACTTCTAACCTTGTCTTATGCCTTCTCATCTGCTTCACTGAATCCATCCATGGCTTATTTGAGTGCTACTTCTAACCTTGTCTTCAGTCTTCTCATCTGCTTCACTGAATCCACCCATGGCTGATTTGAGTGCTCCTTCTAACCTTGTCTTCAGCCTTCTCATCTGCTTCACTGAATCCATCCATGGCTGATTTGAGTGCTACTTCTAACCTTGTCTTCAGTCTTCTCATCTGCTTCACTGAATCCACCCATGGCTGATTTGAGTGCTACTTCTAACCTTGTCTTCAGCCTTCTCATCTGCTTCACTGAATCCACCCATGGCTGATTTGAGTGCTACTTCTAACCGTGTCTTCAGCCTTCTCATCTGCTTCACTGAATCCACCCATGACTGATTTGAGTGCTACTTCTAACCTTGTCTTCAGCCTTCTCATTTGCTTCACTGAATCCATCCATGGCGGATTTGAGTGCTACTTCTAACCTTGTCTTCAGCCTTCTCATCTGCTTCACTGAATCCACCCATGGCTGATTTGAGCGCTACTTCTAACCTTGTCTTCAGCCTTCTCATCTGCTTCACTGAATCCACCCATGGCTGATTAGAGTGCTACTTCTAACCTTGTCTTCAGTCTTCTGATCTGCTTCACTGAATCCATCCATGGCTGATTTGAGTGCTACTTCTAATCTTGTCTTCAGTCTTCTCATCTGCTTCACTGAATCCACCCATGGCTGATTTGAGTGCTACTTCTAACGTTGTCTTCAGCCTTCTCATCTGCTTCACTGAATCTATCCATGGCTTATTTGAGTGCTACTTCTAACCTTGTCTTCAGCCTTCTCATCTGCTTCACTGAATCCATCCATGGCTTATTTGAGTGCTACTTCTAACCTTGTCTTCAGTCTTCTCATCTGCTTCACTGAATCCACCCATGGCTGATTTGAGTGCTACTTCTAACCTTGTCTTCAGCCTTCTCATCTGCTTCACTGAATCCATCCATGGCTTATTTGAGTGCTACTTCTAACCTTGTCTTCAGTCTTCTCATCTGCTTCACTGAATCCACCCATGGCTGATTTGAGTGCTACTTCTAACCTTGTCTTATGCCTTCTCATGTGCTTCACTGAATCCACCCATGGCTGATTTGAGTGCTACTTCTAACCTTGTCTTCAGCCTTCTCATCTGCTTCACTGAATCCATCCATGGCTGATTTGAGTGCTACTTCTAACCTTGTCTTCAGTCTTCTCATCTGCTTCACAGAATCCACCCATGGATGATTTGAGTGCTACTTCTAACCTTGTCTTCAGCCTTCTCATCTGCTTCACTGAATCCATCCATGGCTGATTTGAGTGCTACTTCTAACCTTGTCTTCAGTCTTCTCATCTGCTTCACTGAATACATCCATGGCTTATTTGAGTGCTACTTCTAACCTTGTCTTATGCCTTCTCATCTGCTTCACTGAATCCATCCATGGCTGATTTGAGTGCTACTTCTAACCTTGTCTTATGCCTTCTCATCTGTTTCACTGAATCCATCCATCCATGGCTGATTTGAGTGCTACTTCTAACCTTGTCTTATGCCTTCTCATCTGCTTCACTGAATCCATCCATGGCTTATTTGAGTGCTACTTCTAACCTTGTCTTCAGTCTTCTCATCTGCTTCACTGAATCCACCCATGGCTGATTTGAGTGCTCCTTCTAACCTTGTCTTCAGCCTTCTCATCTGCTTCACTGAATCCATCCATGGCTTATTTGAGTGCTACTTCTATCCTTGTCTTCAGTCTTCTCATCTGCTTCACTGAATCCATCCATGGCTGATTTGAGTGCTACTTCTAATCTTGTCTTCAGTCTTCTCATCTGCTTCACTGAATCCACCCATGGCTGATTTGAGTGCTACTTCTAACGTTGTCTTCAGCCTTCTCATCTGCTTCACTGAATCCATCCATGGCTTATTTGAGTGCTACTTCTAACCTTGTCTTCAGCCTTCTCATCTGCTTCACTGAATCCACCCATGGCTGATTTGAGTGCTACTTCTAACCTTGTCTTCAGCCTTCTCATCTGCTTCACTGAATCCATCCATGGCTTATTTGAGTGCTACTTCTAACCTTGTCTTCAGTCTTCTCATCTGCTTCACTGAATCCACCCATGGCTGATTTGAGTGCTACTTCTAACCTTGTCTTATGCCTTCTCATGTGCTTCACTGAATCCACCCATGGCTGATTTGAGTGCTACTTCTAACCTTGTCTTCAGCCTTCTCATCTGCTTCACTGAATCCATCCATGGCTGATTTGAGTGCTACTTCTAACCTTGTCTTCAGTCTTCTCATCTGCTTCACAGAATCCACCCATGGATGATTTGAGTGCTACTTCTAACCTTGTCTTCAGCCTTCTCATCTGCTTCACTGAATCCATCCATGGCTGATTTGAGTGCTACTTCTAACCTTGTCTTCAGTATTCTCATCTGCTTCACTGAATACATCCATGGCTTATTTGAGTGCTACTTCTAACCTTGTCTTATGCCTTCTCATCTGCTTCACTGAATCCATCCATGGCTGATTTGAGTGCTACTTCTAACCTTGTCTTATGCCTTCTCATCTGTTTCACTGAATCCATCCATGGCTGATTTGAGTGCTACTTCTAACCTTGTCTTATGCCTTCTCATCTGCTTCACTGAATCCATCCATGGCTTATTTGAGTGCTACTTCTAACATTGTCTTCAGTCTTCTCATCTGCTTCACTGAATCCACCCATGGCTGATTTGAGTGCTACTTCTAACCTTGTCTTCAGCCTTCTCATCTGCTTCACTGAATCCATCCATGGCTTATTTGAGTGCTACTTCTAACCTTGTCTTCAGTCTTCTCATCTGCTTCACTGAATCCACCCATGGCTGATTTGAGTGCTAATTCTAACCTTGTCTTATGCCTTCTCATGTGCTTCACTGAATCCACCCATGGCTGATTTGAGTGCTACTTCTAACCTTGTCTTCAGCCTTCTCATCTGCTTCACTGAACCCATCCATGGCTGATTTGAGTGCTACTTCTAACCTTGTCTTCAGTCTTCTCATCTGCTTCAAAGAATCCACCCATGGATGATTTGAGTGCTACTTCTAACCTTGTCTTCAGCCTTCTCATCTGCTTCACTGAATCCATCCATGGCTGATTTGAGTGCTACTTCTAACCTTGTCTTCAGTCTTCTCATCTGCTTCACTGAATACATCCATGGCTTATTTGAGGGATACTTCTAACCTTGTCTTATGCCTTCTCATCTGCTTCACTGAATCCATCCATGGCTGATTTGAGTGCTACTTCTAACCTTGTCTTATGCCTTCTCATCTGTTTCACTGAATCCATCCATGGCTGATTTGAGTGCTACTTCTAACCTTGTCTTCAGCCTTCTCATCTGCTTCACTGAATCCATCCATGGCTTATTTGAGTGCTACTTCTAACCTTGTCTTATGCCTTCTCATCTGCTTCACTGAATCCATCCATGGCTGATTTGAGTGCTACTTCTAACCTTGTCTTCAGCCTTCTCATCTGCTTCACTGAATCCACCCATGGCTGATTTGAGCGCCACTTCTAACCTTGTCTTCAGCCTTCTCATCTGCTTCACTGAATCCACCCATGACTGATTTGAGTGCTACTTCTAACCTTGTCTTCAGCCTTCTCATATGCTTCACTGAATCCATCCATTGCTGATTTGAGTGCTACTTCTAACCTTGTCTTCAGCCTTCTCATTTGCTTCACTGAATCCATCCATGACTGATTTGAGTGCTACTTCTAACCTTGTCTTCAGCCTTCTCATCTGCTTCACTGAATCCACCCATGGCTGATTTGAGCGCTACTTATAACCTTGTCTTCAGCCTTCTCATCTGCTTCACTGAATCCACCCATGGCTGATTTGAGTGCTACTTCTAACCTTGTCTTCAGCCTTCTCATTTGCTTCACTGAATCCATCCATGGCTGATTTGAGTGCTACTTCTAACCTTGTCTTCAGCCTTCTCATCTGCTTCACTGAATCCACCCATGGCTGATTTGAGTGCTACTTCTAACCTTGTCTTCATCATTCTCATTTGCTTCACTGAATCCATCCATGGCTGATTTGAGTGCTACTTCTAACCTTGTCTTCAGCCTTCTCATCTGCTTCACTTAATCCACCCATGGCTGATTTGAGTGCTACTTCTAACCTTGTCTTCAGCCTTCTCATCTGCTTCACTGAATCCATCCATGCCTGATTTGAGTGCTACTTCTAACCTTGTCTTATGCCTTCTCATCAGCTTCACTGAATCCATCCATGGCTGATTTGAGTGCTACTTCTAACCTTGTCTTCAGCCTTCTCATCTGCTTCACTGAATCCATCCATGGCTGATTTGAGTGCTACTTCTAACCTTGTCTTCAGCGTTCTCATCTGCTTCACTGAATCCATCCATGGCTGATTTGAGTGCTACTTCTAACCTTGTCTTCAGCCTTCTCATCTGCTTCACTGAATCCATCCATGGCTGATTTGAGTGCTACTTCTAACCTTGTCTTATGCCTTCTCATCTGCTTCACTGAATCCATCCATGGCTGATTTGAGTTCTACTTCTAATCTTGTCTTCAGCCTTCTCATTTGCTTCACTGAATCCATCCATGGCTGATTTGAGTGCTACTTCTATCCTTGTCTTCAGCCTTCTCATCTGCTTCACTGAATCCATCCATGGCTGATTTGAGTGCTACTTCTAACCTTGTCTTCAACCTTCTCATCTGCTTCACTGAATCCATCCATGGCTGATTTGAGTGCTACTTCTAACCTTGTCTTCAGCCTTCTCATTTGCTTCACTGAATCCATCCATGGCTGATTTGAGTGCTACTTCTAACCTTGTCTTCAGCCTTCTCATCTGCTTCACTGAATCCACCCATGGCTGATTTGAGTGCTACTTCTAACCTTGTCTTCAGCCTTCTCAACTGCTTCACTGAATCCACCCATGGCTGATTTGAGTGCTACTTCTAACCTTGTCTTCAGCCTTCTCATCTGCTTCACTGAATCCATCCATGGCTGATTTGAGTGCTACTTCTAACCTTGTCTTCAGCCTTCTCATTTGCTTCACTGAATCCATCCATGGCTGATTTGAGTGCTACTTCTAACCTTGTCTTCATCCTTCTCATCTGCTTCACTGAATCCATCCATGGCTGATTTGAGTGCTACTTCTAACCTTGTCTTCAGCCTTCTCATCTGCTTCACTGAATCCATCCATGACTGATTTGAGTGCTACGTCTAACCTTGTCTTCAGCCTTCTCATTTGCTTCACTGAATCCACCCATGGCTGATTTGAGTGCTACTTCTAATCTTGTCTTCAGTCTTCTCATCTGCTTCACTGAATCCACCCATGGCTGATTTGAGTGCTACTTCTAATCTTGTCTTCAGCCTTCTCATCTGCTTCACTGAATCCATCCATGGCTTATTTGAGTGCTACTTCTAACCTTGTCTTCAGCCTTCTCATTTGCTTTACTGAATCCATCCATGGCTGATTTGAGTGCTACTTCTAACCTTGTCTTCAGCCTTCTCATCTGCTTCACTGAATCCACCCATGGCTGATTTGAGTGCTACTTCTAACCTTGTCTTCAGTCTTCTCATCTGCTTCACTGAATCCATCCATGGCTGATTTGAGTGCTACTTCTAACCTTGTCTTATGCCTTCTCATCAGCTTCACTGAATCCATCCATGGCTGATTTGAGTGTTACTTCTAACCTTGTCTTCAGCCTTCTCATCTGCTTCACTGAATCCATCCATGGCTGATTTGAGTGCTACTTCTAACCTTGTCTTCAGCGTTCTCATCTGCTTCACTGAATCCATTCATGGCTGATTTGAGTGCTACTTCTAACCTTGTCTTCAGCCTTCTCATCTGCTTCACTGAATCCATCCATGGCTGATTTGAGTGCTACTTCTAACCTTGTCTTATGCCTTCTCATCTGCTTCACTGAATCCATCCATGGCTGATTTGAGTTCTACTTCTAATCTTGTCTTCAGCCTTCTCATTTGCTTCACTGAATCCATCCATGGCTGATTTGAGTGCTACTTCTATCCTTGTCTTCAGCCTTCTCATCTGCTTCACTGAATCCATCCATGGCTGATTTGAGTGCTACTTCTAACCTTGTCTTCAACCTTCTCATCTGCTTCACTGAATCCATCCATGGCTGATTTGAGTGCTACTTCTAACCTTGTCTTCAGCCTTCTCATTTGCTTCACTGAATCCATCCATGGCTGATTTGAGTGCTACTTCTAACCTTGTCTTCAGCCTTCTCATCTGCTTCACTGAATCCACCCATGGCTGATTTGAGTGCTACTTCTAACCTTGTCTTCAGCCTTCTCAACTGCTTCACTGAATCCACCCATGGCTGATTTGAGTGCTACTTCTAACCTTGTCTTCAGTCTTCTCATCTGCTTCACTGAATCCATCCATGGCTGATTTGAGTGCTACTTCTAACCTTGTCTTATGCCTTCTCATCAGCTTCACTGAATCCATCCATGGCTGATTTGAGTGCTACTTCTAACCTTGTCTTCAGCCTTCTCATCTGCTTCACTGAATCCATCCATGGCTGATTTGAGTGCTACTTCTAACCTTGTCTTCAGCGTTCTCATCTGCTTCACTGAATCCATCCATGGCTGATTTGAGTGCTACTTCTAACCTTGTCTTCAGCCTTCTCATCTGCTTCACTGAATCCATCCATGGCTGATTTGAGTGCTACTTCTAACCTTGTCTTATGCCTTCTCATCTGCTTCACTGAATCCATCCATGGCTGATTTGAGTTCTACTTCTAATCTTGTCTTCAGCCTTCTCATTTGCTTCACTGAATCCATCCATGGCTGATTTGAGTGCTACTTCTATCCTTGTCTTCAGCCTTCTCATCTGCTTCACTGAATCCATCCATGGCTGATTTGAGTGCTACTTCTAACCTTGTCTTCAACCTTCTCATCTGCTTCACTGAATCCATCCATGGCTGATTTGAGTGCTACTTCTAACCTTGTCTTCAGCCTTCTCATTTGCTTCACTGAATCCATCCATGGCTGATTTGAGTGCTACTTCTAACCTTGTCTTCAGCCTTCTCATCTGCTTCACTGAATCCACCCATGGCTGATTTGAGTGCTACTTCTAACCTTGTCTTCAGCCTTCTCAACTGCTTCACTGAATCCACCCATGGCTGATTTGAGTGCTACTTCTAACCTTGTCTTCAGCCTTCTCATCTGCTTCACTGAATCCATCCATGGCTGATTTGAGTGCTACTTCTAACCTTGTCTTCAGCCTTCTCATTTGCTTCACTGAATCCATCCATGGCTGATTTGAGTGCTACTTCTAACCTTGTCTTCATCCTTCTCATCTGCTTCACTGAATCCATCCATGGCTGATTTGAGTGCTACTTCTAACCTTGTCTTCAGCCTTCTCATCTGCTTCACTGAATCCATCCATGACTGATTTGAGTGCTACTTCTAACCTTGTCTTCAGCCTTCTCATTTGCTTCGCTGAATCCATCCATGGCTGATTTGAGTGCTACTTCTAACCTTGTCTTCAGCCTTCTCATCTGCTTCACTGAATCCACCCATGGCTGATTTGAGTGCTACTTCTAACCTTGTCTTCAGCCTTCTCATCTGCTTCACTGAATCCATCCATGGCTGATTTGAGTGCTACTTCTAACCTTGTCTTATGCCTTCTCATCTGCTTCACTGAATCCATCCATGGCTGATTTGAGTGCTACTTCTAACCTTGTCTTCAGCCTTCTCATCTGCTTCACTGAATCCACCCATGGCTGATTTGAGTGCTACTTCTAACCTTGTCTTCAGCGTTCTCATCTGCTTCACTGAATCCATCCATGGCTGATTTGAGTGCTACTTCTAACCTTGTCTTCAGCCTTCTCATCTGCTTCACTGAATCCATCCATGGCTGATTTGAGTGCTACTTCTAACCTTGTCTTATGCCTTCTCATCTGCTTCACTGAATCCATCCATGGCTGATTTGAGTTCTACTTCTAATCTTGTCTTCAGCCTTCTCATTTGCTTCACTGAATCCATCCATGGCTGATTTGAGTGCTACTTCTATCCTTGTCTTCAGCCTTCTCATCTGCTTCACTGAATCCATCCATGGCTGATTTGAGTGCTACTTCTAACCTTGTCTTCAACCTTCTCATCTGCTTCACTGAATCCATCCATGGCTGATTTGAGTGCTACTTCTAATCTTGTCTTCAGCCTTCTCATCTGCTTCACTGAATCCACCCATGGCTGATTTGAGTGCTACTTCTAACCTTGTCTTCAGCCTTCTCATCTGCTTCACTGAATCCATCCATGGCTGATTTGAGTGCTACTTCTAACCTTGTCTTATGCCTTCTCATCTGCTTCACTGAATCCATCCATGGCTGATTTGAGTTCTACTTCTAATCTTGTCTTCAGCCTTCTCATTTGCTTCACTGAATCCATCCATGGCTGATTTGAGTGCTACTTCTATCCTTGTCTTCAGCCTTCTCATCTGCTTCACTGAATCCATCCATGGCTGATTTGAGTGCTACTTCTAACCTTGTCTTCAACCTTCTCATCTGCTTCACTGAATCCATCCATGGCTGATTTGAGTGCTACTTCTAACCTTGTCTTCAGTCTTCTCATCTGCTTCACTGAATCCATCCATGGCTGATTTGAGTGCTACTTCTAACCTTGTCTTCAGCGTTCTCATCTGCTTCACTGAATCCATCCATGGCTGATTTGAGTGCTACTTCTAACCTTGTCTTCAGCCTTCTCATCTGCTTCACTGAATCCATCCATGGCTGATTTGAGTGCTACTTCTAACCTTGTCTTATGCCTTCTCATCTGCTTCACTGAATCCATCCATGGCTGATTTGAGTTCTACTTCTAATCTTGTCTTCAGCCTTCTCATTTGCTTCACTGAATCCATCCATGGCTGATTTGAGTGCTACTTCTATCCTTGTCTTCAGCCTTCTCATCTGCTTCACTGAATCCATCCATGGCTGATTTGAGTGCTACTTCTAACCTTGTCTTCAGCCTTCTCATCTGCTTCACTGAATCCATCCATGGCTGTTTTGAGTGCTACTTCTAACCTTGTCTTCAGTCTTCTCATCTGCTTCACTGAATCCATCCATGGCTGATTTGAGTGCTACTTCTAACCTTGTCTTCAGCCTTCTCATTTGCTTCACTGAATCCACCCATGGCTGATTTGAGTGCTACTTCTAATCTTGTCCTCAGTCTTCTCATCTGCTTCACTGAATCCACCCATGGCTGATTTGAGTGCTACTTCTAATCTTGTCTTCAGCCTTCTCATCTTCTTCACTGAATCCATCCATGGCTTATTTGAGTGCTACTTCTAACCTTGTCTTCAGCCTTCTCATCTGCTTCACTGAATCCACCCATGGCTGATTTGAGTGCTACTTCTAACCTTGTCTTCAGCCTTCTCATCTGCTTCACTGAATCCATCCATGGCTTATTTGAGTGCTACTTCTAACCTTGTCTTCAGTCTTCTCATCTGCTTCACTGAATCCACCCATGGCTGATTTGAGTGCTACTTCTAACCTTGTCTTATGCCTTCTCATCTGCTCCACTGAATCCACCCATGGCTGATTTGAGTGCTACTTCTAACCTTGTCTTATGCCTTCTCATCTGCTTCACTGAATCCATCCATGGCTGATTTGAGTGCTACTTCTAACCTTGTCTTATGCCTTCTCATCTGTTTCACTGAATCCATCCATGGCTGATTTGAGTGCTACTTCTAACCTTGTCTTCAGACTTCTCATCTGCTTCACTGAATCCATCCATGGCTTATTTGAGTGCTACTTCTAACCTTGTCTTATGCCTTCTCATCTGCTTCACTGAATCCATCCATGGCTAATTTGAGTGCTACTTCTAACCTTGTCTTCAGCCTTCTCATCTGCTTCACTGAATCCACCCAGGGCTGATTTGAGTGCTACTTCTAACCTTGTCTTCAGCCTTCTCATCTGCTTCACTGAATCCATCCATGGCTGATTTGAGTGCTACTTCTAACCTTGTCTTCAGCCTTCTCATCTGCTTCACTGAATCCACCCATGGCTGATTTGAGTGCTACTTCTAACCTTGTCTTCAGCCTTCTCATCTGCTTCACTGAATCCATCCATGGCTGATTTGAGTGCTACTTCTAACCTTGTCTTATGCCTTCTCATCTGTTTCACTGAATCCATCCATGGATGATTTGAGTGCTACTTCTAACCTTGTCTTCAGCCTTCTCATATGCTTCACTGAATCCATCCATGGCTTATTTGAGTGCTACATCTAACCTTGTCTTATGCCTTCTCATCTGCTTCACTGAATCCATCCATGGCTGATTTGAGTGCTACTTCTAACCTTGTCTTCAGCCTTCTCATCTGCTTCACTGAATCCACCCATGGCTGATTTGAGTGCTACTTCTAACCTTGTCTTCAGCCTTCTCATCTGCTTCACTGAATCCACCCATGGCTGATTTGAGTGCTAATTCTAACCTTGTCTTCAGCCTTCTCATCTGCTTCACTGAATCCATCCATGGCTGATTTGAGTGCTACATCTAACCTTGTCTTCAGCCTTCTCATTTGCTTCACTGAATCCATCCATGGCTGATTTGAGTGCTACTTCTAACCTTGTCTTCAGCCTTCTCATCTGCTTCACTGAATCCACCCATGGCTGATTTGAGTGCTACTTCTAACCTTGTCTTCAGCCTTCTCATCTGCTTCACTGAATCCATCCATGGCTTATTTGAGTGCTACTTCTAACCTTGTCTTCAGTCTTCTCATCTGCATCACTGAATCCACCCATGGCTGATTTGAGTGCTACTTCTAACCTTGTCTTCAGCCTTCTCATCTGCTTCACTGAATCCATCCATGGCTTATTTGAGTGCTACTTCAAACCTTGTCTTCAGTCTTCTCATCTGCTTCACTGAATCCACCCATGGCTGATTTGAGTGCTACTTCTAACCTTGTCTTCAGCCTTCTCATCTGCTTCACTGAATCCATCCATGGCTGATGTGAGTGCTACTTCTAACCTTGTCTTCAGCCTTCTCATCTGCTTCACTGAATCCATCCATGGCTGATGTGAGTGCTACTTCTAACCTTGTCTTCAGTCTTCTCATCTGCTTCACTGAATCCATCCATGGCTGATTTGAGTGCTACTTCTAACCTTGTCTTCAGTCTTCTCATCTGCTTCACTGAATACATCCATGGCTTATTTGAGTGCCACTTCCAACCTTGTCTTATGCCTTCTCATCTGCTTCACTGAATCCATCCATGGCTTATTTGAGTGCCACTTCCAACCTTGTCTTATGCCTTCTCATCTGCTTCACTGAATCCATCCATGGC
Organism: Chaetoderma sp. LZ-2023a; assembly: GCA_034401795.1. Classification (NCBI taxonomy): domain Eukaryota; kingdom Metazoa; phylum Mollusca; class Caudofoveata; order Chaetodermatida; family Chaetodermatidae; genus Chaetoderma; species Chaetoderma sp. LZ-2023a. The sequence goes on from CM067372.1 coordinate 21,859,016, forward strand.
TGATTTGAGTGCTACTTCTAACCTTGTCTTATGCCTTCTCATCTGTTTCACTGAATCCATCCATGGCTTATTTGAGTACTACTCCTAACCTTGTCTTATGCCTTCTCATCTGCTTCACTGAATCCATCCATGGCTGATTTGAGTGCTACTTCTAACCTTGTCTTCAGCCTTCTCATCTGCTTCACTGAATCCACCCATGGCTGATTTGAGTGCTACTTCTAACCTTGTCTTCAGCCTTCTCATCTGCTTCACTGAATCCATCCATGGCTGATTTGAGTGCTACTTCTATCCTTGTCTTCAGCCTTCTCATTTGCTTCACTGAATCCACCCATGGCTGATTTGAGTGCTACTTCTAACCTTGTCTTCAGCCTTCTTATCTGCTTCACTGAATCCACCCATGGCTGATTTGAGTGCTACTTCTAACCTTGTCTTCAGCCATCTCATTTGCTTCACTGAATCCACCCATGGCTGATTTGAGTGCTACTTCTAACCTTGTCTTCAACCTTCTCATCTGCTTCACTGAATCCATCCATGGCTGATTTGAGTGCTACTTCTGACCTTGTCTTATGCCTTCTCATCTGCTTCACTGAATCCATCCATGGCTGATTTGAGTGCTACTTCTAACCTTGTCTTCAGCCTTCTCATCTGCTTCACTGAATCCACCCATGGCTGATTTGAGTGCTACTTCTAACCTTGTCTTCAGCCTTCTCATTTGCTTCACTGAATCCACCCATGGCTGATTTGAGTGCTACTTCTAACCTTGTCTTCAGCCTTCTCATCTGCTTCACTGAATCCATCCATGGCTTATTTGAGTGCTACTTCAAACCTTGTCTTCAGTCTTCTCATCTGCTTCACTGAATCCATCCATGGCTGATTTGAGTGCTACTCCTAACCTTGTCTTCAGCCTTCTCATTTGATTTACTGAATCCATCCATGGCTGATTTGAGTGCTACTTCTAACCTTGTCTTCAGCCTTCTCATTTGCTTCACTGAATCCATCCATGGCTGATTTGAGTGCTACTTCTAACCTTGTCTTCAGCCTTCTCATTTGCTTCACTGAATCCATCCATGGCTGATTTGAGTGCTACTTCTAACCTTGTCTTCAGCCTTCTCATCTGCTTCACTGAATCCACCCATGGCCTATTTGAGTGCTACTTCTAACTTTGTCTTCCACTTTCTCATTTGCTTCACTGAATCCATCCATGGCTGATTTGAGTGCTACTTCTAACCTTGTCTTCAGCCTTCTCATCTGCTTCACTGAATCCACCCATGGCTGATTTGAGTGCTACTTCTAACCTTGTCTTCAGCCTTCTCATTTGCTTCACTGAATCCATCCATGGCTGATTTGAGTACTACTTCTAACCTTGTCTTCAGCCTTCTCGTTTGCTTCACTGAATCCATCCATGGCTGATTTGAGTGCTACTTCTAACCTTGTCTTCAGCCTTCTCATTTGCTTCACTGAATCCATCCATGTCTGATTTGAGTGCTACTTCTAACCTTGTCTTCAGCCTTCTCATTTGCTTCACTGAATCCATCCATGGCTGATTTGAGTGCTACTTCTAACCTTGTCTTCAGCCTTCTCATTTGCTTCACTGAATCCATCCATGGCTGATTTGAGTGCTACTTCTAACCTTGTCTTCAGCCTTCTCATTTGCTTCACTGAATCCACCCATGGCTGATTTGAGTGCTACTTCTAACCTTGTCTTCAGCCTTCTCATTTGCTTCACTGAATCCATCCATGGCTGATTTGAGTGCTACTTCTAACCTTGTCTTCAGCCTTCTCATTTGCTTCACTGAATCCATCCATGGCTGATTTGAGTGCTACTTCTAACCTTGTCTTCAGCCTTCTCATTTGCTTCACTGAATCCATCCATGGCTGATTTGAGTGCTACTTCTAACCTTGTCTTCAGCCTTCTCATTTGCTTCACTGAATCCATCCATGGCTGATTTGAGTACTACTTCTAACCTTGTCTTCAGCCTTCTCATCTGCTTCACTGAATCCATCCATGGCTTATTTGAGTGCTACTTCTAACCTTGTCTTCAGCCTTCTCATCTGCTTCACTGAATCCACCCATGGCTGATTTGAGTGCTACTTCTAACCTTGTCTTCAGCCTTCTCATCTGCTTCACTGAATCCATCCATGGCTGATTTGAGTGCTACTTCTAATCTTGTCTTATGCCTTCTCATCTGCTTCACTTAATCCATCCATGGCTGATTTGAGTGCTACTTCTAATCTTGTCTTATGCCTTCTCATCTGCCTCACTGAATCCATCCATGGCTGATTTGAGTGCTACTTCTAATCTGGTCTTATGCACCATTTTCTTTTTCTCTTTACTTTGCCTTTGTCGTCAACTGATTCTTTCTTCTTCTTTTGTTCTACAGAACTTTCGTCAATTTGTCCTTCTGTGTCTAATGACTCTTTCTCATTTCTGCGAACATCTTCCTTCTCAAGAGGTGGGATGGCACTGACATCAACATTGATAGATTGTCGGTTGCCTATTGACTCGTTATCATCATCATTTTCACTTTCATCATTTTCACTTCCATCAGCTACTTCTTTTAAAGCGTTCTTACTTACTATCACCTTCAAGGGCGATACAGCGGGTCTACTCCCGAGAATGGAATCTAACACGTCAAAGAATTTGCAGGTTTTTCTACCCTTTCCACTCTTTTTCCTTTTTCTCACTGTATGTAAATTCGCTATACGTCCAAACGACCAAATGTGCACACCATAGCCCAAAATACACACCTGAAATGCATTTACTCACAGGTTGTAGCAAATTAGCACCTCGTCCCGACCAGGTGTAAATGTGCATACAGGAGTAAAATCTGCACATGAGTAAATGCATCCATGCGGTCAAATTTACTCATTTTAGCAAATTTACACATATGCAAAAAATACATATGTGTGCAAATGTCGCCGTACAAAACAAAGCGTTGTAATGGCACTTACAGTATTCTGATTGTGTAGCAATGCCAGTAGTGAGTTGAGCGTCACGACAAACACTTATTACTATTAACGTACAAGCGCCACGACATAGCGCTTGGCATGGCCGATGCTCGCTCTTTTCATAATGTTTGTTTTATGAATACATTTCAAAGCAGACCTTTAACGCGCTGCAAACTACGTGACTTAAGATCGGTTTGAAGGACTGGGCAGGGTTTGCAAAGTGAACGTCGACATTTATTTAACTGTAAACTGTATAACGTTTCAAAGTGAACCCAGAGAATCGTTAGCTTCAATAAAATTAACACAATAAACGTACAATGCAAATTAATGTATAGAATCAGCTGATGGATTGTGACGTTATTCTATGACCGAATATTAATGAGAGAGCAAAATAACCTTTCTCAGATCTTAAGTAAATATGAGCTTGCAGCTGATAGCTAAATTGTGTTTAAGCAAGATGGACAGATTGAACACCATCCACAGAGTCCGCTATATAAATCAACCAATCGTCACTAGCGACTTATAAAACGGGCCTTAGTCATAAACGGCTTATTTCTGTAAGCGTTTATGCCGGTGTTCAGATGTGAAATATGAGCAGCCATTTTCTCTCTCATTTACATAATAAGCATCTGAATCGCTTATGTCCAGCAACTCGATTGGTTTTGTCTGATTAAATAATGCCCTCCAATACAGGCCCATTATCTCGCCAGCCCCATGCCTATCGACGCACTATATCTATATACACGGTTGCTAGCGTGGTGTATGCTCGTCCGTGTGTGCGTGTGCGCGTACGTGCGTACGTGCGAGGGTGCGTGCGTACGTGCGTGCGTGTGTGCCCGAGTACCATAATCCTAAATATATCACCCATAATATTTAAATGCGATAGTATGGAGAATGTGCCGCAATTAGAGATACACCTGCATACATTTACTGGTGCGTGTGCGTCAGTGTCAGGCAGTAGCAACGTACACGCGTTGCAACAATTAACAGCAACGATAAAAATGAAAGTGGCGTTTAAAGTGTCATTGTCTTATATGTTATAAGCGCATCTCCAATGTAGCAGATTGTTTAAACAGAACATCGGATGAGCTGACATTTTACAATGCCCTGCTTTATACGACCGGTTAGGTGACTAACTATAGACCACCGCTATATATAGCGTCGTGGTACAAAGTCAAACACCTAATTCTATCAGTTATGATCTATGTACTATGCTATACACACAGTACACACGCACGCACGCATACCCACACACGTACGCACGCACACACACACACGCGCGCACGCACGCGCGCGCGCGCACGCACGCACGCACGCACGCACGCACATACATTCAGGATAAGGGCAATAGAAATAGATAAATACAATGCATAATTTAAAATCACCAAGAGAAAATACATTGATGTTTTAAACATATTCATATTTGTATAAGATGCTGTCTCAATCTTAAGGGACATAAGATGTTAACTTTTTCCTTCCTTTCGCCAGACACTCATGGACCAGTACTATCTTGTTTTCTCAAGTTTCCAGGAAAGTGTCTGCCACATTTAATCTCTCCCGTATTTTTCAAATTCACTGCACTAGCGGATACAGCATTTCTGTTGAAATATGTTGCTATAAACAAATGTAGTCACACCCTCGTATGATAGACTAGCCACCAAACTATCTTTCACTTTGTCTTGAGTGTCGATGTGGCTTTATGTTGGTGCCATTATTGCGACCGGTTGACTATGCAAAACGTTAGCACTATTTGTTTATTATCAGCATGCTAATATGAAGGTAAAATGCCACGTTAATTATCAACACCTACTCAAGATTCAGATATATTTGGAAAGTCGCTGGACGTTACATCCGTATTGTAACTTGGTAGCCGTATGTAGAAGAGTTAATGTAACTTGGTAGCTGTATGTAGAAGAGTTAATGTAACTTGGTAGCTGTATGTAGAAGAGTTAATGTAAGTTGGTAGCTGTATGTAGAAGAGTTAATGTAACTTGGTAGCTGTATGTAGAAGGGTTAATGTAAGTTGGTAGCTGTATGTGGAAGAGTTAATGTAACTTGATAGCCGTATGTGAAAGAGTTAATGTAACTTGGTAGACGTATGTGAAAGAGTTAATGTAACTTGGTACCCGTATGTGGAAGAGTTAATGTAACTTGGTACCCGTATGTGGAAGTGTTAATGTAACTTGGTAGCCGTATGTGGAAGAGTTAATGTAACTTGGTAGCTGTATGTAGAAGAGTTAATGTAACTTGGTACCCGTATGTGGAAGAGTTAATGTAACTTGCTAGCCGTATGTGGAAGAGTTAATGTAACTTGATAGCCGTATGTGAAGGAGTTAATGTAACTTGCTAGCCGTATGTGGAAGAGTTAATGTAACTTGATAGCCGTATGTGAAAGAGTTACTGTAACTTGATAGCCGTATGTGGAAGAGTTAATGTAACTTGATAGCCGTATGTGAAGGAGTTAATGTAACTTGGTACCCGTACGTGCAAGAGTTAATGTAACTTGGTCGCCGTATGTGGAAGAGTTAAAGTAACTTGGTACCCGTATGTGGAAGAGTTAAGGTAACTTGGTAGCCGTATGTGGAAGAGTTAATGTCACTTGCTAGCCGTATGTGGAAGAGTTAATGTCACTTGCTAGCCGTATGTGGAAGAGTTAATGTAAGTTGGTAGCCGTATGTGGAAGAGTTAGAGTAACTTGGTACCCGTATGTGGAAGAGTTAATGTAACTTGGTAGCCGTATGTGGAAGAGTTAATGTAACTTGGTAGCCGTATGTGGAAGAGTTAATGTCACTTGCTAGCCGTATGTGGAAGAGTTAATGTAAGTTGGTAGCCGTATGTCGAAGAGTTAATGTACCTTGCTCGCCGTATGGGGAAGAGTTAATGTAACTTGGTAGCCGTATGTGGAAGAGTTAATGTAACTTGGTAGCCGTATGTGAAAGAGTTAATGTAACTTGATAGCCGTATGTGAAAGAGTTAATGTTACTTGGTAGCCGTATGTGGAAGAGTTAGTGTAACTTGCTTGCCGTATGTGGAAGAGTTAATGTAACTTGATAGCCGTATGTGAAAGAGTTAATGTAACTTGCTAGCCGTATGTGGAAGAGTTAATGTAACTTGATAGCCGTATGTGAAAGAGTTACTGTAACTTGATAGCCGTATGTGGAACAGTTAAAGTAACTTGATAGCCGTATGTGAACGAGTTAATGTAACTTGGTACCCGTATGTGGAAGAGTTAATGTAACTTGGTCGCCGTATGTGGAAGAGTTAATGTAACTTGGTACCCGTATGTGGAAGAGTTAATGTAACTTGGTAGCCGTATGTGGAAGAGTTAATGTAACTTGCTAGCCGTATGTGGAAGAGTTAATGTAAGTTGGTAGCCGTATGTGGAACAGTTAATGTACCTTGCTCGCCGTATGGGGAAGAATTAATGTAACTTGGTAGCCGTATGTGGAAGAGTTAATGTAACTTGGTAGCCGTATGTGGAAGAGTTAATGAAACTTGATAGCCGTATGTGAAAGAGTTAATGTTACTTGGTAGCCGTCAGTGGAAGAGTTAATGTAACTTAGTAGTCGTATATGGAAGCGTTAATGTAACTTAGTAGCTGTATGTAGAAGAGTTACTGTAACTTGGTACCCGTATGTGGAAGAGTTAATGTAACTTGGTAGCTGTATGTGAAAGAGTTAATGTAACTTGGTAGCTCTATGTGGAAGAGTTAATGTAACTTGATAGCCGTATGTGAAAGAGTTAATGTAACTTGGTACACGTATGTGGAAGAGTTAATGTAACTTGCTAGCCGTATGTGGAAGAGTTAATGTAACTTGATAGCCGTATGTGAAAGAGTTAATGTAACTTGGTACCCGTATGTGGAAGAGTTAATGTAACTTGATAGCTGTATGTAGAAGAGTTACTGTAACTTGATAGCTGTATGTAGAAGAGTTAATGTAACTTGGTAGCTGTATGTGGAAGAGTTAATGTAGCTAGGTAGCCGTATGTGGAAGCGTTAATGTAATTGGTAGCTGTATGTGGAAGAGTTAATGTAACTTGATAGCCGTATGTGAAAGAGTTAATGTAACTTGGTACCCGTATGTGGAAGAGTTAATGTAACTTGGTAGCTGTATGTGGGAGCGTTAATGTAACTTGGTAGTCGTATGTGGAAGCGTTAATGTAACTTGGTAGCCGTATGTGGAAGAGTTAATGTAACTTGGTAGCCGTATGTGGAAGCGTTAATGTAACTTGGTAGACGTATGTGGAAGCGTTAATATAACTTGGTAGCCGTATGTGGAAGAGTTAATGTAACTTGCTAGCCGTATGTGGAAGCGTTACTGTAACTTACTAGCCGTATGTGGAAGAGTTAAGGTAACTTGGTAGCCGTATGTGGAAGAGTTAATGTAACTTGGTAGACGTATGTGGAAGAGTTAATGGGACTTGGTAGCCGTATGTAGAAGAGTTAATGTAACTTGGTATCCGTATGTGGAAGAGTTAACCTTAGAGAACAACCATCAAAGGTTGCCTTTCTAGAATTGCAGCTTTGAACAAAATGTTGGTGATGCTCATCTAACCATTGAAAGTTATGACACGCTAGTGCACTGTATCACACATGTATGCATTATTACATGAGGGTTTACAGGAACTGTCCAAACAAAGTTACTACAACAGAAACAAGCATTGCTACTCTCAAATACAATAACATATGCACATTGAAATAGCAGGCACATCAGCAGTATGTTCACATGTGTTCTACATCAGTTTACTTCCCAAATGTGCATTATTACGTGAATAGCGAATAGTGAGTACATATTAAATACACGCAGATGTGAACGCTGCAACATATTTCCTCTTGATCAAGGAATAGTAAGGCAATTGCCACACTGCTCATGCTATTAGTGGGCGGTTTCATCATGTTTATTGCTAGGTAACGCATGACAATACGTATGTCGGCGATTTTGGTTAGCTGTTTAGTTAGATCAAGCCAACTAAACCATATCTTTAATATATAGATTATTTACTGAATTATTTAGCATTATTAAAAGCAATTGGATAGAATGCCGTCTACACGTACCATGGTACACACGAATTTCGATCTTGGATTATCTCATTAACAGGGTGTATGAGCTCAATCAATCATCGTATATGAAATGGGTAATAAATAGGCAATATATCTATAACAGCCATTTCATCCCGCAATTTTCCAGTTTTAGGTATGCCCCGTCCATCTCTAGCTAAGCTCCACCCTCACTACGCTCGTGTTGGGATTGACTATCAATTTCCATTATACAGTAAGCTGTTGAATATTTTGAAACTGCTTTGACTGGATTCTGTTGCTGTCTATGGCAAACTATTCAACAGCATCTATATTAAATAGTAAAGATGTACAATGCATACAGAAATGCGTAGCCCCTCACCAGTTATGCGTTCGGAACGTACTTATCTACGTCATCCATGACGTCATTGATTTTAACGTTATTCTACACGTCACATAGTTGATTATGATGTCATTATGATGGATGGATAAACTGGAAAGGCCCATTATCAGCAACCAGTGATCATCTATGACATCATAGGTTACACACGTGACTCTATGTGGTTCAGACCATATGCGTACAATGCTATGCGTGTTCGGAATGTGATAACATGGAATTGTAAGTAATCTGCTCAAAGCTGGGAAGTTAAATACCAACTAACATGCATACTGCCGCCGCTACATTGAACTGTTACAGTAATGTCGGTGTGTCTGGTCAAACGAATGCTGGCCATTTGAACAATGATTCTCATGCACTTACGTTCAGCAGTGAACAATGAAACACTGCATAAATGGAACGAGTCAGCGCGTCTGTAGCAATATGAGAGGAGGCAAGAGCGGTGGGTATCTGAATAATTGATCGGCGTAATTGATTTTTGTGACGAATGGAAAGAAAATGGGTTCAAAAAATGCCAGAGAGCATGTCCATCTGGTGCATAGATACAACAATTTCTAAATTGGCACGTTTTGTTTTCTGCGCAATCATCGAGTAGACCTACTATGCTATTTGTTCATCTGCTTCGAGCTGTTCTATTATACGTGCACTACTGCGTGTTGTTTCTTCAATAATTGTCGCAAATAGAAATGATATTGAATCGTCCTTCCGAGTCAGTATCGTCTTCTATCTAGGACAACCGTAATGAAACTTTTAATCCTGATGCGATTTATTTTGCAAACAAGACTAGGCAATAAATATACATAAACCTTACATACACCTACGAAATGCGTTAAATACATGACAATAAGCTTACGTTTTACCAGGAGTGTAGTGCTTTTTCAAATTATTATTAATAATAATAATAATAATAATAATAATTTGATGCGTTTGGAGTTACACCCATTCTACTCTCTGATAAGCCAGATCCATGGGGCTGTGGATCGGAACAGTGATTATTTATTCAGGGGATCGCATGCATGTCGATTGATGAGACATTATTGAGTAATCTTTCTTTCTATGCGTTTGTAGAGACCAACCAATGGTTTTTCAAAGGACGTTTATTCAATTAGAATATAACATATTTATTTACATGTTCATTCATTTGTTGATGCACAATATTATTCCTTCATTCCTTTGTTCATTCGCTCGTTCGTCCTTCCATCTGCCCATTCGATCGTCCGTCCGCGCACCCGTCTGTCCATCCATATCATCCATCCATCCATCCATACACCCGCCCGTCTGCCAATCCATCTGTCCATGACGGCATGAGAGAAACATATAAGATTCTTCATATCACATATGACAAGTATTAATTCCAGACCATCCCCCCCACACCCCAAGAGCCTTAGCAATAAGAGGGCACATCCAAGTGAACTTCAACAAAAGAGCTAAGATGAGACCGCGAGAAAAACGCTTTACAATTAGAGTAGATGAACGATGGAACAGTCTGTCAGGAGACGTGATCAATGCGTCAAAGAAGCGGCTAGTCAAGCACTGACCGCGCCAAGATATTCTCCACGTCTATGAGGCCAAGATTGACACTTCGAGGCGCACCATACAATCAGTTGTGGATACGGGTGAAGAGTGTGATGATCTGGACATATAGGAGAATCATATGTCCATAAAACAACGTATGGCTACTTATGGAATGGATTTATCATTTTCATGTCAATACAAATAATAATCAAGCTGCTAAAGAATACATCTGTTACATTTGTATGAATAACGTATGACTTGGAAAATACATAAACACCAAGCTTCCTACATTTAAATGCAAAGTATACAGCGTTAAGATATGTTTAGTCTCGCTATCAGAATATATCGATGCCATGTTTGAAGTTTAAACATTAAAGCGACAGTGCTTTGATATGTTGGTGGCCGCGAGATGTCATGCGCGATACGGCTAAGTCCATGCAGGTTTAAACACCATTCGACAGCCACGAATATGTATGAGAAAAGGTAATGCGGTAGTGTGACGAATTATGCCACCAGTGTGATGTAAGCTAACCGCGTGTTGAGCATATCTAGAATTTATTGGCAAGCATTCATGCACCTTATTCGTCGTACGGATCATGATTACGTCACTTTCATCCGATGCCAATGGTGCCAGTCTGGCGCGTGTGCCTAAATCCATTACATCTGTCTGCTAGGTTAATGATCAAACAAGCTTTTGACAACGCTATAAATAAATGTATAAATAGGATTCCAGAGAGAAACGTCTGGAGACATGACCGGTCATGTTGAAATCACCGATGAAAAGTTATCCTGGCTGATAAATGTATGCTTGATAGAATGACAAACATACCACTCATTCAGCAGTAGAGTTCAAAGACACAAGGAGCACGGTGTATGTAAAGCGATAAATGCCATTGCTATTCCGCCAGTATACAACGCAACTTACCGCAAAGAGAAAACAGTCAAAGGACGCCAATTCATGCCTTTGTATAAATTAGATAAATTTAAATATATTATTTGCATATGTTCTAATTCCTAACTAGTAGATTTTTCCCCTGAATGGGAAGTGCGGAGTGACGTCATTGCGTGAATGATTCCTACGATATGACTTCATCGTGTGAATGCTATTTTACTGTTGCTTATTGATAGCTCACAGCAGATCATTCATACATTTTAATGAGATGCAAGACAAACAATAGTGGTTGATAAACGAGAGCTTAACTTAGAGCTGATGTCCAGCTGTGTAACTAGACGCCAGATTCGTCCATCATGATAAAATGCAATTGATAGACGAGCACGCGCACGTGGTTAGTAATAAAACACATATTCATTTCCAGCTAGTCTCCGCCAATTACCAACTAAGCTCTTATGGTAACAAAAGCTGCCAGTTAAATTAAATAGCAAATTTTCAAAAGACTGTGTATATAATTGTAGATACACCCAAGACATACCACTCGGTCGTTTGCTGTCAGACCTTTGCCATTTTCGCGTCGGGCCTGCCTCATTTGATTGTGGCGTCAGCTTAACTTAGTTTCATTCTGACGTCAGCCAATTGAGTGACTGAACGGCCCCTTCTTTATAACAACACACTCATCCTAGCATGGTTATTGCGTCACACACACCATCTTGATGGGTACATAGCGTCCATTGCAACGCAATTCATGACACTAGTTCCATCGATTTCATTGACATCTTTGCCTCTTTTCTGTGTTTGCTAATAGCGGGTATAACAAGTCCATTAGGCCTATATAGTAACGTAGTCCAGGGAACTACAGTTCGTCCTGGGAGCCACATGTCGGCAGCTGACATATTTTCTGAAACAAGGGTAATATAAGTGCCATTACCAATGTCTGCCAGTTCAATGTTGTTAGCATAACGCGGGAAATGGATTTAGCGCTTTACAGCTTCTACTGGGGCGGGGGGGGGGGGGGGGTGGGGTGGGTGGGGTCTTAATTTATAAATATATTCCAAAGCTGAATTCTGTGAATACCCAGAGAACTGCTCATGCCGGTTGTTCTAGTCTGTATGTTGTTAATACAATATGTACGTTTATTCAATGGATGAGTCCATTATCTTTGTCTAATGTTGGTAACATGCCACTAATTAAGCTAACGTGTTTCTGGCTATCGGCCATGCTCCCTGAGACTAATGTCTATGTTTCGTGATGATTACCACGCGGCAGTCTCCGAACTCAGCGCTCAGATTTGCGGAGTGTCAGTATTCTGTATTTGCAATGATAACGTTTGCCGTGCTAAGTCAATCTAACGTGGAGACACATGAATCGATTACGCCGTTGGGTGGTCAGATTCCAAATTTTTATGTTCATAGGCCTGCCAATCGAAAAGAGCACGACTGTAATATATAACTATGTGTTTATTATTTAGATGAACGTGTTTCAATTTATCTACGGCAATCCACAAAACTGGTCCGACATCACATCTCTATATGGCCTAATATTCCGCGTCAGCGTACCATCGATCAAACTAATAGTAAATCAATATGTGAATAACTCACTGGTTTAACGAAGATCCAAATCCAATACAGCAAAACCTGGCTGTGACCACCCGATCTTAATGAACTGCCATCTTACAGTACCATGAACAACTTACTACGGTAAATGACCTGCGCACGCAGTCACTCGACTTGAGCGACTACTCTGTGATGGCCAAACACGTTACACGTTAGAGACAGCATTGATGTCAGGTATACACGCGTGCTAGATATGAAGAACAGGTGGACGGTTAGAGGGAGACAATAAAATAATTAAACAACATCTATGTCCTTGCATAACTTCAGATAAAGTGCCTATGTGGTGTTACAGATAACATACGCACCTAGGTTCCGGTGCGTGTAGTACGTATTACTACAGCATATCATTGTTGATATCATTGTTACTACAATGTACATTAGGTATAAAGAATAGACCCATCGGATTTAACTTATTTAGAAATAAGCACTGTTGATAATTCGTCTTATCTGTATTCCCACATTGGTTTATGCAAATCAGAGGTCAATTGCTTCCAATATTAGTATACTATCACCGCCTAAACTTTGACACCCTGTCAGATGTACTGGTAGACACTCAACCCAGCCCTCCGAAAGTGTCCAACGGGTTGTGTATTCCTTCATATACAACGTATAGATTAGGGACGCCGACATAATTGCAGATACTTGCTAAATATAATATCAGTCACACGATTAGAGACAATCTTTACAAAGATGCGTTGCCACTTTCCAATTACTTAACCACACACCACCTTGCAAAAGGTATTGACGCGTCCTATATACCATAGAGCAATGTAACGGTGAACTGTAAAGGCAATTGGCATGAAATTAATGTTACCCACTTTTGGAAATGGCAGTCCTACCAATACTCTGTCAGCACTCAGAACAATTCCAACAGGCTGTTCACACAGTTCACAATCTGTACGGTCATACAAACGTAGCAACATCATTTTAACACAGGAATGCCTTTCTTCACACAGCAAATATTACTTTCAAACTCAGCCTTTGAAGACTTAAGTTGTCGTCTTGGAGATGATCTGGAACAGAAACTTGGAACTGGGCACATCACCCAGAGATAAAACCTGCTTACCTAAAATAGGTGTATACACGTGGACATATGGACGTAGGACGTATGGACGTAGCTAGACCATTGCTGTGACCTTCTTGAGATCACTTCTGACATACATATTCATCAAGGGATGTCGTCATAATTTACATGTTCAGCCATCTTTATCAATGGTATACGTGAGATGGGCGTCTGGGCGGATTATTATTTCAAATAATAGAAAATAAATCGAAATGGATTAATGAATGGAGGGATAATTTATCATCCCTGCTCGAAATCAGTCATAGCATTGCGCATTGGCCGTGTGGAAATAACTACATTTGCGCAGTGCAGTTTGAGAGCTTTGAAACGGTCTACAGCGTGTTCACCTCTGCCGCAAGATACGAATCCAAAAGTTCTATATTCGATCTAGCATTCGTGAATGTAGGTGCATAGAACTGCGCAGTCCCCGTCTTTTGGACGGGCCTTTAGAAGCCGCTCCTGTCTCACATGGTGTCGGCGCCATAGAGGACGTAAAATAACCCTGGTAGAGCGTGTTAATTCGGCTGGCAGTAGTGAATACAATATCTGCTCTGATAAGAATAGATGTCAGATGTCAGCTCAGCAGTCAGTTTCTCCATGGCGCCATATGTGATACATAAATACACGTATAGTAAATGCACAGGGGCAGACGGCCTAACCTGCGCGTAACGTAATAGGGGTACAGGTGGCCTGGCATAACTAGATTTGCCATCACTCACTGAGAGCGAATAGCTGGTAGCCAGCTCACATCATTCCAATATTGACGGATCACCTGACTGTTTGAGAACCGAGAAACGGTAAATGCAATACCAGACCATAACAGTAAGAGGTTTGTCCTCCTTTCGGCTGCTAACTGATTGGTGTACAAGTACAGTTTCCGTGGAAATACTCTTGTTCAGCAACGGGCCTTCATAATGCCACCAACAATTCGACAATAAATTTATTTTATTTTTAATCGACACGCACACATGTACGCCTACACGATGGACGTGGTTAGGGTGGGGTGCTGTAGTAAATGTGTGTGCATGTGCGTGCGTGTGTGCATGCGTACGTACGTGGATACGTACGCACGTGGATGCGTGCGTGTGCGCGCGCGTGTGTATGGTGCGCGCATCCCGACATCCGTTCCACATTCATCTTGCCATTTGCGCATCAATCCTTCCGTGCCCTTAAAGCAACAACTCCATTTGTACGGACACGGATATGTGTACGCATACGACCGAAATTAAAATACCACAGAAGAATACGGGCACGATTGTATCTACAGGTTCGAGTACGTAAACAAAAACCGGACCATGCAGCAATCTCAGAAATTTCGCATACGGAAATGTATACGGAACGGTTTGAATCGTATATATGAAAACACTTAATACGTTTTCAGTAAGGGAATTAATAGCAATTACCTCACTATTGCGTCACACACTTTATTGTTTGAATGGGATATCCTCGAAAAGAGACATATTTCTTTTAACGTAGTGTGATTGTTCAAATCCCTTTATGTATGGAGATGCAAATAACGTACACGTATCCGTATGCGCATCCTTATCCGCGTTGTACCCGTTTTTGAACCCGTTCAAGTGGAATTGTAGCCTAATTCACCTTTTTAGAGTATCCCTCTATCATCTGACGTCATACTACGACATAATCAGCTAAGCGGCGTGTAAGATGACGTCAAAATCATTACGGCATAAGTGATTCCATTTGGCCCGTCTTTAACTCTTAATAGTCCGACACGTTGAACGAATCCAACTTTCCAGAGTATCCATCAAGAATCTGACGTCATATGACGTCATTATCAGCTAAGCGGCGTGTAGGTTGACGTCATACTCACTACGTCATAAATGATTCTACATGGCACTTCTTTAACTATTAGTCCGACACGGTTTACGAATTGTTTGTCTCTACTATTTAATAAACATGCTGTTGAATATTTTGAAACTAATTTGACTGGACGCTGTTGCTGCCATAGGCAGCGACATCGCCCAGTCAAATTAGTTCCAAAATATTCAATAGATTACTTGTATTGTTTTCTGGAAATGGATAATCAGGGAGTACAGAGATCGATCGATCCCAACACGAGCGAGGTGTTGGTGGAGCTTAGCTAGAGATGGGCGGGGCATAGATAAAATGGAAAGGTCCATTGTATGTCTCTAGACGATGTTATTTTATCAATATGGGGAGACACGATGAAATGGGTCAATGACCAATATCATTTGATAGAGCCGGTGCTGTGCCGTTAGGTGCAGGGATATTGAATACCGGAATACTTGGCATGCTAATGTGACCGATGGATGTGCCTTGGTTGCTCTTAGCTGAATAAAACGTTCCTGAAATGAGTCGAAAAAGGATGACTTGATAGCGACATACAGAATGGAATCACAAGCCATTCCCAGTCTGTCACCAGAATTCACCAGAATTCTCAGAGCGACATTTCCTTTTTCTGCTTATATATGTAGAGGAGGCAATTACGAACTTAAACGCTAGACTGCCACAATTTCGACGGCGACAGTTCTGTACGACCCACTCAACACTTCACTTTAACAATAATCCCGTTCTTATCACATACATTTGAGCGACAGGCGAACTACTGTTTGGAATGGAAGATAGTGCACAGATAACGCTGGACGTCGGAAGAAAGGGATCAAATGCTCACCATAACGTGATTGCCATAGACATAGCGTACAGTATTCAGGATACTAACTCGACTATACATACTTATACTCGATTACGGCCATTCAATGACATGGTCATGAGATAAACAATTCGACTTCTGCCATGTGATCCTCAAGTGTGTTGTTTGGTCATGCTTGACGAACAGATCGTGTGTGTTTGTTCGTGGATAAACCATAGGATACCAGTCCTGCATCATTATTCAATTACTCTAATTCTATCACGTGCTATCGCAGATGGATGGCCTTCCTACTGTTTCTGAGAAGAGTTTAATGTGTTTAATGTAATATTCAATTGATAAAACGATTTCCGTACTATCTAGTCTATTTTCGCTCTCTTTATAACAGTAGTTGGAAGGCAGTTCCCACTTATTGTGCGTATTGCAATCTGAATTCAACACATACGGAACCTGTGTGAGAATTCAACGTAATAGCCAGGGAAAATTGAAATTAATAATTCCAACGATTACCTTACCTTTTAAAATCAACAATAACAAAGACATTATAATGCACATATGATGCATTAGAGACTTATATGAGGACAGCTCCGTATGGCTACTGCTAGGTGTGGCTTATTTACATCATTTCTGAGCAAAATGGAAAGGCACCTTCACTCTCCCAGCACGTACCCGATATTGTTATGATGGGATCATGGCACAGAGCAATCCATCTTTGTTCGCTTATCGCGATGGGTGATATCGATTTACCACTAATACCGGATAACCTTCTACGGCATATTTGCGTCACGCAAAGCTAATACAGAATAGATTGGATTCCTCGGTATTCAAACGTAGCTGGTTTATGCTACATATATAATTTCTTGATCGATCATAGACTGGGATTATCAATGATATCGACATGCCACGTGCATTTCTGGGTATTTTCTTAGATCACAGTCTTCAATTAATGATGATATTTTGTTATAATAATATACATGCATATATAGCAGAAGCTATTATCAAAGGGCACGTTTTATCAGATGGCTGATAGGACCAGTACCAGAAAGTAGACGTAGGCTTTCTCATAACCAGATAAGGACTAAATATCAGTAAACCGCCAGGAGCGCCCTAGCGCAGTAGCTGTATCAGAAGTAGTGTCTCGATGCCAATAATAACAGGACACATAAATTGCGCTATTTATATTGCTACCACACTGCTGCCTCTACTGTTCGCTATGCTTTGGAAGTAGTTGCAATGAGACAATCGCTATAGGGTTGAATCATTGCAATCAGTGAGAATCGCCAAATGGATTACCCCATTTGCCGCATCTGATAGTTTGTCTCTATTCGCTGTCCATGTAGTGATGGCAACTCGAGATTAAATATGTGTCATCATGTTTGTGGCACTTGTCTAATGTCTTGATAAAATATTTATGCATATGCATATAAGATGAATTGTGTTTTTCTAATGTGGCCAGACTGTTATTGAGTACGGACTGGTCCTACTTTATACCGGACTATGTAGAAATATACAGAAATATGCAGGTATATACCGGAATATATCAGAATATAGCTTCGGAATATATCGGATTATACGCCCTCATTCATCCGTTGAATCGTTCGTTCATTCGTTCGTTCATCTGTTCGCTCATTCGTTCATCCATCTGTTCGTTCGTTCGTTCGTTCGTTCGTTCGTTCGTTCGTTCGTTCGTTCGTTCGTTCGTTCGTTCGTTCGTTCGTTCGTTCGTCCATTCATTCAGTCATTCATTCATTTATTCATACGTTGATTCGTTCATTCATTTCTTTCTTAGTTTGTTTGTTTCTTTTTTCGTTTATTTGGCCATTTGCGCGTTCATTCATTTCTGAATTCGTTCGTTCATTAATTCGTCCATTCATTCGTTCATCCATACATATATTCGTGCGTTCATTTATCCGTGAGTTCAATTAGTTTTGCCTCCATTCATTCCTCTAGCAACGGCATATTACTACGCAGTAAACACATGCCAGATAGCGCGAGTGAGCAAGATTCCGTAATTTGTGTGCATTTAGCCATCAATAATGCAATTCCCAAAACATAATAGTGCATGCGTCAAGATAGCGCGATAATCATGTTCTGGTGCGTTTATTCAAGCAAGCACATGTCGACAATGCATGTACAACGAAGCTTTAATATGCTATGTGAAAAGCTGATTATATATAAGTTTGTACTCCTCTCTCAGGTATTGATTTATCACTTATCAGTCTGATAGTCGTCCATATTGTTGGTGGAAATTATGTCTTCAGTTTTTGATGTTCAGCTTATGGCCATCACAGACACTGACTGACAGAAAATGTATTGTCAGCATGGCTGAACGCGTCATTGAATCCCACTGTTTTCGTCAATGTAAATGTTACAGGTCATGCCATTTATAGAGGCCAGTGAGATAGCATTGTGCTCACCATGTTCGTTCTTTGTCCGTTTATCTAGTTTTCCTCGGGGCACTCGTTCAGTCTCCGCGGTTGCCGCCGCCGCCGCTGCCGCCTCCGACAGCAACGACGACGACAACGGCTGCGGCGGCAACGACGTAGACGAAGACGCCGATGGCGACGAAGACTCATTATGTTTTCTGAGGTCTGATCGAAACACATATTGAAATGTTAGTGCTATGGCACCCTCTACGTACCTGGGCCGAACAGATACCAAGTTCACATTCGGGTGATCAGTGCTATCATTAAGCCACCAGGGTCGGCTGAGGTGGAGTGGGTGGGTTATGCTTGGTAGTGCAGGATCTTCTGGCAGCGCACTTGGTTAGCTTGTGACTTTGTGGTGCAAGTCTTTGTAGTATAGGTGACGAATCTAGCAGGACTGGCGGTGAAACATGTTGAGGGGATTGCAAGGATATATTGGAATTGTATCTAGCTGGTCATATAGCGGTGCATGCACAACACTTTCTGGTAGAGCATGTGTGTCAGCGGTGCATACTATTTTGGCGTGCAACGTATGTGTTGAGTGATTGGGGCATCATTGTTGGCATGCATATATATTTTGCGGCGTTGGACATATTTCCTGGTCGAATGCCATAGGAAACGTATGTGAAACGTATGTGAGACTAATCCTTGTTCGTCGTTATTGGGAAAGTATGGTTACAAGTGGTTGGGTCTGTGGTTCAGTCTGTGTCTGTCGTTGATTAAACGAGGTCGCTTGGGGTGATTGCTTTAATTTTCTCTGTGCCTCTGTATTGCAGAGCCGGAGATTTGGAACTTAAGAGTTATGGGACATGAAGAGATGGCACATTCTGTGCAGATTACATGAACAGGAAATGAATGCTTATTGCGACTGAGAGATGGTGGATGGGGTGATATTGTCAGTCAGAGGCGACGGCGTGTGCGTTATGTAGCCGATGGGCATGTTTGTAAAGGTAGGGTAATATTTATTCGACAAAGCTTTCCTGTATCTGTTAATGGGTTCCAGGATAAGCCAATATTTGGTTATGATTTTCTTGAGTGTAATTGCAATTCTGGAGAATTCGGCTCGTGCTATGTTTCTTGGTCGCTGGAGTAGGTTGTGATATAGCATGTTCCAAGCGTTATGTGGCATAGCTATGATGTCAGAATGGTAGTAACTGGCGTTCATATCTATCTGCATGTTAGGTATACATATCAGCGCAGATTTCGCACTCCTGACTGCTAAACAATGATGAGCACGAAAGAGGCACATTTGCTGTGTGTTGTCATAAGGAATGGAGTAGTTATGCTGGATGAATTCACATATATAAAGAACTCATGAAATACTTATTAAATCGTGTTTAATGTTAAACGACTGAATGCTTTTAGCGCATGAATGTTGGTATTAAGCGATGTTATTCATAGTGTACCCGTCCTAGAGAGATTCATTCTCTGGAGTGGGATAGGCGGCTCTCTCCGTCCCCCACCCACTCTCTCTCTCTCTCTCTCACTCTCTCCCTCCCTCCCTCCCTATCCCCCCTCTCTCTCCGCTCTCTCTCTCCCTCCCTCCCCCTCCCTCCCTCCCTCCCTCCCTCCCTCCCCCTCTCTCTCTCTCTCTCTCTCTCTCTCTCCCTCCCTCCCTCCCTCCCTCCCTCTCTCCCTCCCTCCCTCCCCCCTCCCCCCTCCCTCCCTCCCCCATCTCTCTCTATATCTCTCTCTCGCTATCTCTCTCCTCCCCCCTCTCTCTATCTCTCTATCTATCTATCTCTCTCTCTCTCTCTCTCTCTCTCTCTCTCTAAAGAATAAATCTGATCCAATTGTATGAATAACTTAGGACATGTAAAATACATAAATACAAATTTTAAAGATAAAACGCACATTACAGCGTTAAAATATGTGTTTCGTCTAGCCATCATATGTTGATGTCGTGTTTGAACTTTGAACGATAAAGGGCCAGTACCTTGATATCTATATCTTTGCAGGTTGTACCACCTTTCACCACACGCGAGTATCTATGAGGATGATTATGATGTGGTATAGCAAATGGTGCCATATAGTAGATGTAGGCCATATATACCTTGAATAAAGCTACACGCAATTGGCAAGCATTCATACACCTCATTCTTCGTACGGATCAAGATTACGTCGCTTTCATCCGATGTCAAAGTAATTCTTCATCCGTGGACTGCATCAACAATGGGAAAGATATCAGCCCTTGATAGAGTTAGACTTCAGAATGACAGCCCGGAAATTAATGCATTCTTCATAGAAAGCCACGCCCGTCTAGCGTGTGTATTTAAAACCATTACATCTATCTGCTAGGTTAATGATTTACTGAACCAAAAAATTTAGCAATCTTGGGTTTTTGCCTGTCATATAAGAAATATGCAAGCTAGCGTGATCAATATTGCTTTGTTTTTGACGGAAAATGGTCACTCATTGTTTGTCATGAAATCAACTTCTTTACTCGCTTGTTCTGTATTTGCACTGCACGTGCTAGTGCGCTTTGTGTTTCCTGGTAGAAATTCCCATGCAGCACGTGTGAAATGGCATCCCATTTCCAATCAGGTAACCAGCTTGAACTGAAAACAATCGCAAAACTCGCCGTCCAGGTTTAACTGAAAATCAGCGTCATGAAGCAATGGGATGTAGCGCTGGCCACGCTGGCCAACGCGTTCGCGACGTTGCGCGGCAATTCAATGTACATGCCAGTACCATTTCTCGTCTCCACCAACGTGTACAGCAGACTGGACAAGTTCGGGATCGACCACGTTCTGGTAGCCCACGAGCAACAACCCAAAGGGAAGATGAGTATTTAGTGGCGTCATCACGACGTCAGAGGTTCGAAAGCGCGCCACGTTTAGCCATGAATTTGCATAATGCCACTGACACTAGAGTTCACGCACACACTGTTCGAAACCGTTCAGGAACGTTTAAGATGGACCCGAACTCACCAGCACTGGCGCCTTGCACAATGGAAGAACACGTTATTTACGGATGAATCCAGATTCTGTGTGCAATTTGCAGATGGCAGGCACCGCGTATGGAGGAGAGTAGGAGAACGGTGTCACGCTGACAACATCATCCAGCTTGACAGATACGGTGGCGGCAGCGTCATGGTGTGGGCATGGATTCATGGCACAGGAAAAACAGATCTTGTTATCGTTCATGGAAACCGGAATGCTCTGCGTTATTGTAACGGAGTTATCACACCGGTTATCATTCCATTTATGCAGCAGCATCCGGGCTTCTTGTTTCAAGAGGACAATGCGCGACCACATACGGCTAGGCTTACCACTGAACTTCTTCAGAGGAACAATGTTCATG
The DNA here is from genome assembly GCA_034401795.1 of Chaetoderma sp. LZ-2023a. Classification (NCBI taxonomy): domain Eukaryota; kingdom Metazoa; phylum Mollusca; class Caudofoveata; order Chaetodermatida; family Chaetodermatidae; genus Chaetoderma; species Chaetoderma sp. LZ-2023a. The sequence continues at coordinate 21,880,823 of CM067372.1, forward strand.
TGTTAAACTGGCCAGCAAAGTCACCTGACTTATCGCCTATTGAACATGCGTCGGACATTCTTGGTCGTAGGGTACGAGAAAACCATCCCAATATTCATAATGTCCGTGACCTTGAACTTGCTCTGATTCAGGAATGGAACGCTATTACAGTTCCTGAGATCAATCGTCTCATCAGAAGCATGAGAAAACGTTGTACTGCCGTTATGAATGCCGGAGATGGTCACACACATTATTGAAACGTTGCCACCATTTTTTGCGTTTCGACCCCTGCGCTAAATAAAGTGACGTTAAAGGAGCAACGTTGATATTGTAACAAAAATGAATTGATATTCTCATTAAGAAATGCTCTATCAATGAAATAATGAGATTGTATTTATTTCATTCTTTGTACAGAATTGTTAAACCTCTTTGGTTCAGTATATATATACCTGTGCAAAAGCTAAGCACCAGCAAAAACAATAGAACGTAGAAACATGATGGTACAACTAGGCTGCCATACTTTTTGTCCCCGCGTTAGCTGACATAATTCCAAGTACGAAATGCACATGCATGCATGACTTCACGCCGCTTGATGTCCGTGCGTGGCGGGAAACAGCACACGTGTTCAGTTATGTAAAAGTCCAGTTTGAGGTGTAGAAAATTACATACAGATTTAGGCTACAAGATTAGGAATTTTGTGTTCATGACCGTGGTTTATTTGTACAGAGAGAATTAGCTCTTGATTGTGAACCGCTATGGCAAGACGAAGGTTAAGTGATCGTGTGAAATGGCAAATCATAGGCATGCATACCACTGGTATGTCATGCAGAGAGATTGGCAGACAGCTGAACATTAACCATACTGTAATCAGTCGTTTGATTGCAAAACATGGGCAAACTAACGCGGTGAAGGACAGGCCTAGATCTGGAAGACCGAAGAAGACTACTGCCCGTGATGATCGAGCCCTAGTACGCCTTGTTAGGAGATCTCCATTCACCAACAGCAGAGTGCTCAGCCAGCAATGGGAAACGCGCAATAGAGTGGCAATGTCTACCGTCAAAAGGAGATTGTATGCTGCTGGCATGAAAGCTAGGAGACCTGTCAGACGTCCTCTCCTCACTGCACACCACAAAGAGGAGCGTCTGAGGTGGTGCAACGAAAGAAGACACTGGAACATGAGATCCTGGAGACGGGTACACTGGTCCGATGAAAGTCGGTTCCTGCTTCATGCCACAGATGGTCGAACTCGTGTATGGAGGTCCAGACGCACGGCGTACGACCAACGTAACATCATGGAAGAAGTTCCATTTGGTGGAGGTTCCGTTATGATATGGGGGTGCATCTCATTTGATTGTAAGCTGGATCTGTTGACTGTACCTGGAACACTAAATGGACAAAGATATCAAGATTCCATACTGGATAGAGTTGTGGTCCCTCATTTTGTAAATCATGCACCTGGAACCCACCCTATATTCATGGATGACAACGCCCGACCACATCGTGCTAGAGCTGTGCATGAATACCTCCGCCCGAATGCCATCGAAACCCTACCATGGCCAGCAAGGAGCCCTGACATGAACCCTATTGAGCATATCTGGGACATTCTGGGAAACATGGTGAGAAGGAGATATCCTCCTGTGCAGAACCTACAGGAATTAACAGACGCACTCCATCTTGAATGGCAACGAATACCACAATGGCGTATCAGTCGGTTGGTGACCAGCATGAGACGTCGTGTCCAGGCCGTCATCCAGGCACAAGGCGGATATACCCGGTATTAATAATGACAGTCTCAAACTCGTGCACAGATGTTAAACTTCGTTTTCAGACACCATTAATGACAATCTAGCCACGTGTGTCAACTGTAGGGCAATAGTTGTCAGTTGTGTCAACGTAACCATATTCAGGCCTCGTTTTCAAGTTCAAACAAAAACATACAGTGTTTCCCCACCATCATAATCAGCATTCCTCTAGTTGCATTATTACCTCTTGCACTAAGATGGATGGGTACATAAAAGTTTATGCTATTGCTTTCTTCATAGCACATGAATATACCCTCGCATGTGCGTAAAAATAGGGTGGTGCTTAACTTTTGCACAGGTATATATATATATATATATATATATATATATATATATATATATATATATATATATATATATATATATATATATATATATATATATATATATATATATATATATATATTACAGACGTACGTACGCTCGCACGGACGCACGCATGCACGCACGCACGCACGCAGGCACGCACGCACGCACGCACGCACGCACGCACGCACGGACGCACGCACGCACAACACAAACTATGATTGACACCGACAAAGGCAATGGCCACGACTATGATTACCACAACTACAATGACGAAAACAACAATTACAATGGCAACTACAATGACGAGACGACAATGACAGTATGGTGGCAGCGACGATTACCACACCAACCCATCCACTGCGCAACCGATGGGCCAAATGTCTGTCAGACTGACAAGCCGATATCAGGACAGACGCGTACGATACACAGCTCCGAGTATAAACAATAGAATTCTGCTTCAGTTATCGATTCATTGGATCGCTTGGATTCTGATGGTTTTTGTGAGCCCACGTTTTAAGCTCATGTAATGAGACTTCACTGTATTTTAATCAAACAGATTTACAAGTGGTTTCTTCTGATTATGCGAATACGATTACTACTTCCTATGATATTTTATCGATTCCGAACAATATAATAATAATTCACTGACTTCATCATTCCGTACACACTGAAACAATGATCAGAATGACCTTTAGGGCATGAGAGTTCACAATGGACTGGGTTACAACTGTATCAAGTTGATGCCCAATATATTCAGCTCTGCCTCCTGTATGTCAGTAGGTAGAATACTTAGCATACGTGTAGCGGTATTCTCTGCATCAATTTTAGGGGTTGACCATGTCGAGCTCCATTGCTCTCAGTTTATGGACAAACTTATTAGTGTTATGGTTCATGAATAGGCTGTTACCTGTGAAGTGTATGCCCTGTGAAGTGTGTGACCTGTGAATTGTATGCCCTGTGGAGTGTATGACCTGTGAAGTATATGCCCTGTGAAGTGTATGACCTGTGAAGTGTACGCCCTGTGAAGTGTATGCCCTGTGACGTGTATGACCTGTGAAGTGTATGACCTGTGAAGTGTTATGCCCTGTGGGGTGTATGACCTGTGAAGTGTATGACGTGTGAAGTGTATGACCTGTGAAGTGTATGCCCTGTGAAGTGTATGACCTGTGAAGTGTATGACCTGTAAAGTGCATGACCTGTGATGTGTATGCCCTGTGAAGTGTATGCCCTGTGAAGTGTGTGTCCTGTGAAGTGCATGACCTATGAAGTGTATGCCCTGTGAAGTATATTACCTGTGAAGTGTATGGCCTGGGGAGTGTATGACCTTGGAAGTGTATGACCTGTGAAGTGTATGCCCTGTGATGTGTATGACATGTGAAGTGTATGCCTTGTGAGGTGTATGCCCTGTGAAGTGTATGACCTGTGAAGTGTATGACCTGTGAAGTGTATGCCATGTGAAGTGTATGACCTGTGAAGTGTATGCCCTGTGAAGTGTGTGACCTGTGAAGTGTATGACCTGTGGAGTGTATGATCTGTGAAGTGTATGACCTGTGAAGTGTATGACCTCTGAAGTGTATGCCCTGCGAAGTGTATGCCCCGTGAAGTATATGACCTGTGAAGGGTATGTCCTGTGAAGTGTATGACGTGTGAAGTGTATGGCCTGTGAAGTGTATGCCCTGTGAAGTGTATGGCCTGTGAAGTGTATGCCCTGTGAAGTGTATGCCCTATGACGCATATGCCCCGTGAGGTATATGACCCATGAAGTGTATGACCTGTGAAGTGTATAACCTGTGAAGTGTATGCCCTGTGAAGTGTATGACATGTGAAGTGTATGCCCTGTGAAGTGTATGGCCTGTGGAGTGTATGACCTGTGAAGTTTATGCCCTGTGAAGTGTATGCCCTGTGAAGTGTATGACCTGTGACGTGTATGACCTGTGAAGTGTATGCCCCGTGAAGTATATGACCCGTGATGTGTATGACCTGTGAAGTGTATGCCTTGTGAAGTGTATGCCCTGTGAAGTGTATGACCTGTGAAGTGTATGCCTTGTGAAGTGTATGACCTGTGAAGTGTATGTCATGTGACGTGTATGCCTTGTGAAGTGTATGCCCTGTGAAGTGTATGACCGGTGATGTGTATGTCCTGTGACGTGTATGCCCTGTGAAGTGTATGACCTGTGAAGTGTGTGACCTGTGAAGTGTATGCCCTGTGAAGTGTATGCCCTGTGAAGTGTATGCCCTGTGAAGTGTATGCCCTGTGAAGTGTATGCCATCCGCGTACTCCATCTCTATTGGTATTGTGATTGTGTGGGGATATAAGTGATTAATGGGGTGGAGTGGGGTGGGTGGGGGTTGGTGTGGTGGGTAGTAAGGCTGTGCATTATGGCATAATGCCAAACCGTGACGATGTCAATATTCAACCCGGTTTGAACCGAATATCGGTTTATGGGTGGGGGTGGGGTGGGGTGGGTGGGCAAGGCTGATTTGGTACAATTAATGTATGTAATATTTTTTCGATAACCATGTAGCAAGTATACGTGTGTTGTCTGGGACTCTTAGCCCAAAATACACACTCACAACTTACTTTCTTTATAAGTATCAGGAATAGGGTACACAGCATACGCCAGTAATTGTTAAAATCTAGCCTCTTACCGACTAACAATAGGTTGTGTTCCTTTTACAATCGATTAATTCTAATGTGAAATTTATCGTTTGTTTAATCATCACGCGTTGAACAACTGGATATATACCGTAATTTTTGTTAATCAGTTGAAGAATGTGATGTTATTTTTTAGACTGCTCGTTGAAAATTGTTGGTGTCAGAGACAGGATAAACTTTCAAACACTTACTCTCATTTTAACATTCTGATGACAAGCAACCATCGTCCCATATCGTTTACATTGATTAGCGATCCCGGTAGTGATGATCCTGCGCTGTTACAAGAGGTGGGGCGTGATTAGAGCACGCGCCTAGTTCAGTTCATTCAGCCTATTGAATTAAGATTATTACCGGTATATAACGCAAACTGACACCACCGGTCAAGGGGGTCATTAACTTGTGATCTTAGCTGTAAGACTTATCACAACAAAGCTAAGTAAGCCACCCCATGTTTAGATGTTTAAATAACTCGTCCGCTCAGAAATACAGCGACAATAAACATGTTTATTTTGTATCCGAATTACGACAATTTAAAAATCCCTCGGAAGTTGTGATGTGGACTACCTGTTTAGGTTAGCGGGTTTGATCAATTAGTCTTGAACAATGTAGGTAATTGTGTGATTTTAACGGATTTGTGATAACGAATTATTCACGCAGCGCGAGACTCGTCCTTTACACTCCCAACACGCGTCAGTCAGACGCACACAAATTAAGGAGAGAACTCATTTTATAGCGAATTAGAGTATATTATACTGAATATGAAAGACCAATAGAAAGTCAATCGTTTACAATTTTATAAATATTATCGTGTATGTTAAATATTTCGAATGCAATTTGACTGAGACTTGGTGCTACACACAACAACAGCATCTTGCAGTCACATTAGTTTCAAAATATTGTAAAGTTTACGGACAGAGTGCAATTCATCATAATCAATTTAGTGGGAATAAAAAATAATGGAAATGTAGACTTTTGTATGTTCAAATGGGTCTGAGTTTTAGCAGGTTAATCTACAAATTTGGTCAATATATATTTATAATTTTCTCATGGAATTTGCAGACAAATAGAGCTTATTTTTGAAAATTTACCTAGAGTGTCCGGTTTCGTTATCGATCCACTCATTGCGGTGGTAAAATGAAAAATCCCCAGACTTCTTTAGGTCTGCAAATTGACGGTTCTCAAGATCACTACAGAGGCCGACTTATCAGCAATATTTATAATTTAAAAATAAATTAAATCAGTAATGGATAAACCGAAAATGTAATTATACTCGGTTTTTCGGTTTGAGCATGATTACGGCGGTTTGCACCATATTGAACCGGTTTAGGATGTGAGATCGGTATATCGCGCAGCTCTAGCGGGTAAGTGGAATATGGTATAGACCATATTACCATAACATTTCTAGATATGGCCCACTCATTTCTAGCTAAAACCCGCCCACAGATATACCTTCAACACGGAAGTATCAGAATCGCGATTTTAATGTGGCTGTACATTTAAGCAGTTGGATATGTTGGAGCTAATTTGACTGGGACTATTGTTGCTATGGATGCTTATTAAATTAGTAATCCACAACCCATACACTCATCCACTTCACGGACCTTTCGGTTTCATGACAGCCTTTTAATACCTCGTTATGATTGTGACGTCATCTACCTAGTGTGGTAAGTGATTATGACGTCAGATACTTGAATGGCAGATCGGGTCTCTCTATTAACTGAAGTCTGTGAACATAATTGGTTGGCAAATATGATTGACTCTAGATTCGCCACTATTAGAACACCCTACTTTAGCAGACATTAGAGCAAATAGGAATTATAATGTGCAAATAACTTACTCATGACCGTGGATGAAAGAATGTACGTCAAGGGAAAGCCGTTCTTCGCACAGTAATTATTCCATTGAGGCTCAACTTTTCAGAAAACAGCTGACGTCTTGGACACGATCTGGAACAGAGGCTTAGAACTAGAGACGTCACCTTTAGAAAAAGCTACCAGCGATAACATTGGTGGATAAATATGGCCACCATGAGGAGAGTATTTACAAAATCAAAGCACATCAGTGATTAGATACATTGCGCGTGTGTCCGCCTAAGGGCACATCTCATGAAGGTGATAGCTAATTAGAGAAAACACTGCCGAGGTAAATAGAGACATTCATTTCTAGCTATGCCCCGCCCATTCCTAGCTAAGCTCCACCCACGCATTGAGCGTGTTGGATTAATTTATATAAGCTTTGAACTTCCAATTCCCAGAATCCAAATTTCATGGTAACTATGCATGTAAGCTATTGACTATTTTGAAACAAATTTGATTTGGGCTGGAAATTGCTATGGCAGCAACAGCTCCCAGTCAATATAATTTCAAGATATTCAACAGAATGTTTATTAAGTTGGAAATTCATCAACGACATACATTTCGTACGCCTGATGGACTGTTCCTGCTTCATGACGGAGTTATAGGGCTTCGTAACGATTGTGGCATCAATCTACATGTAAGGTAATTGATTATGACGTCATATGCGTGAGTGACAGCCTGCTTTGCATCCACACACATTTCTAGGCATGTTATGACGTCATAGTTATGAGCCTGCCTGTATATATCTGTCCAGAGTTAGCCGTGAACCAGCTTTACGAGTGTGTTCTTGGTGCAGCCAGATGATCTGACTCAGCGTATTTAACACAAACAGACATTACAGTTTCTGACTAAGTCTATCAGCTGTGTATTAATGAATACGCCGACATACATAGGAATACGTCAGTCAAGTTAGAGATGAATGTGTAATCTATTATAGATCTGAAACAGCCAACATGTACATTGCTGCTATATGTTCACGTATCTGTATGGATTAGCTAAAGTAGAATCAATTTGCCATTATGGCGATCAAAAGGATCAGGGAGTACAATGCCGTTACTAGAATTTGGGATGCCAGCGCCATGCCATTACATATCTGTCATTCAATGTTAAAGTGCCACCGGTCTACGAATGCGGAAGTCGTAGAATGCGAAACAAATGTAATCAGAATACGATTATATATTTCGAATAATAACACCCTAACGAGCATATAGCTTCGTATTGGCTTTGACGGCAAGGTTCTCAGAATGCATGTACAATCCCGAGCACATCGGCACATTACAGGACCCAAATGATTAACGTAAGAAATGATGGAAGAGTGTGCGCGCATACGTGCGTGCGTGTGCGCGTCCGTCCGTCCTACCATCTGGCAGTGTCAGCATCAAGTACTGAATGTAAGGATTCGTACATACATCTGGTAATTTTCAAGACAGTGTGTCTGTCAGGGTTCAATACTAGCTGCTGTCTTGGAAGTAATGCTAGCATGCGTTGGCTTTATTTTTTTGTCCGTAGTAATAGTTCGATTATTATTGCGGGGTGTTTGTATTGGATAGCACATTATGTTGTTTTGGCAACTCTTTGAAATAGAAAGTTGTTCCCGATGTTTGAAATATTCGGATAATTAAGCAGTATCGCTCATGTGATTTTTGATCGATTTAGTAAGTGCTTGGTCCGCTGGACTTTTGCATGATAACTGTTTTGCGTAGCATCGTGTTTATGGGAATACTCTTGTTCAGCAACCGGCAAAGAAAGTAGCGTCTACTGAGAATAAGATCCAACTGTAGTTATTGCTAGGTGTGGCATATTTACGTTATTTCTGAGCAATATGGAAAGTCATCTTTACTCTCGCACCACATACCCGATACTGTTATGATGGGATCATGGCGCAGAGCAATCCATCTTAGTTCGCCTATCGCAATGAATGATATCGATTTACCAATAATACCGGATAACCTTCTATGGCATATTTGCGTCACCCAAAGCCAATACAGAATAGAGTGGTTCACTGGGTATTCAAACCTGGCTGTCTCCTGCTATCTATATACTTTCGTGAATCAATCATTGAGTGCTATTAACACGATGATATCGATATGTCAATGCATACTAGACGTGAATTTCTTGGGTATTCGTTTAAACCGAGCATATTTCATAATTATATGCATGTATATCTTTGATTACTATCAAACGGCACGCTTCGAGCGTTATCCAATTAGAACAGCACCAGTAGTAGAAGTAATTTTCCTGGAACCATAGATATCGACCACACGTACACCGCCTTGAGCACCTTATCCCAGTAACTATATCATGAGTACAACCAACGCCATGGCCTAATATTTAGCAGGACACAACGGTTGTACTGATTATTTTGTTACACCATTGCTACCTCGCCATGCTTAGCAAATATGCGAGGTGATATAATCGCTATATAGTAGTATCCATGCTAGATCTATGTGCGTATAGTTCGTGCGCTCAATTGTCAGACATAGCTTAGCAAAAACGAATGTATCGCACTAGCTATTTGCTAGAGGCGAAACTCTGTAGCTGGAGTAAAACTTCTGCCGCATCTGCTAGTTTATGTATATTCACTTAGCCATATAATGGTAGCGGCTCAAGATTACGTAGAGCAGATCATACTGCTGAATTCGGTAACAAGATATTTATGCATGGGTATATTAGGTGAATGAGGTCTTTCTAATGTGGACTGTATGTAATTGAGTACCGACCTTCTTAGACACTAATGTCGATAGTAAATGATGGTTTGGACCTAGTCTATCACACAGACACTGTCTCCAATCTGTAGAGTGGCATTGAACAAATATCTGCTATGGTTAAGTTTTGTCTAGCTAATCCAATTCTGGTTTGAAATCGCATTAATTAATTGCTAGATTGTGTAATGGTCATGTTGCATTATCGCATTTTCTTTAGCATATCGATTGATCGCGCTGTTACTGTAATCAGATGATACGTGCTAAGCGTATCTAACTTTTTCGGACAACACATCGACTCTAACAAGGCTAGATGAACTACGGCCATCGAGGATCCAAACGCAAATCAATTTTATAAGTAATCACTTCAAATGTTTAGCCAAAGTATTTAAAAACGCCGACCCAGGTATTTACATAGTTACCTATGCATACCTGCCAGTCTGCAAACTTCCGTCAAACCTCCTATGTGTAAGTGAGTGAGTGAGTGAGTGAGTGAGTGAGTGAGTGAGTGAGTGAGTGAGTGAGTGAGTGAGTGAGTGAGTGAGTGAGTGAGTGAGTGAGTGAGTGAGTGAGTGAGTGAGTGAGTGAGTGAGTGAGTGAGTGAGTGAGTGAGTGAGTGAGTGAGTGAGTGAGTGAGTGAGTGAGTGAGTGAGTGAGTGAGTGAGTGAGTGAGTGAGTGAGTGAGTGAGTGAGTGAGTGAGTGAGTGAGTGAGTGAGTGAGTGAGTGAGTGGGTGGGGTGGGTGGGTGGGTGGGTGGGTGGGTGGGTGTGTGAGTGAGGGAGGGAGGGAGGGAGGGAGCGGGCGGGTGGGTGGGTGGGTGGGTGGGTGGGTGGGTGGGTGTGTGAGTGAGTGAGTGAGTGTGTTATGCTTTTTTGTTTATTCCGAACGGGTGAATCGTTTTGAGTTCTTTGATCCAGTAATGTTCTCTGTTTAATCTTAGTTTTTTGTTATCTGTAAAAATTCTTTCAATTGGTCTTATCGTGATGTCTTTCATAGAATGTCTTGGATGGTTGAAATGCCATGAGATTCTCGTGTCTGTTTGGTGTCGGATTGCATGGATATGTTGTGTGAGTCGTTTGCTGAGTGTTTGACTTGTTTCTCCTATGTATTGAGAGCTGCATTGTTTGCATTCTATGAGGTAAATAATGTTTGTGGTATTGCAGCTCATTTGTGTGTTGATTTTGTTGTCTTTACCAGTGACGTAACTAGTGAATTTGTCAGCAGTGTTCATGTATTGTTTGCATGTGATGCAATTGCTGTTGTTGCATTGTTGGAGTGTCCCTACTATGTCGTGAGTGTCATCTGGTGTCGGTACGATCTTATTGTTAGCATCTGGATTCTTTATTTTAATTAGGCTAGAGTGGACTAGGTGGTCCCTAATGCTTTTATTTTTCTTGAATGCTACTACTGGGTAGTTGGGAAAAATTGGTGCTAAGATTGGTGAAGACAAGATGTACTTTTCCCAGTAGGTCCGAATGGATTTGCCTATGTGTTCTAATGATGGGTGGTATTGTAGTATGCAAGCTGGCCTAGGCTGTTTTTGTGTGGGTTGTTTGTAAAGAATGTCTTCTCTCTGTGTGTTCTCGGTTTTTTCTATGATGGCTTTAATTTCTGTCTCTTTGTATCCCCGGTGGATGAATGTATCTGTGAGTTCCTGTGTGCGTTGTTTTAATCTAGTGGGATCTGTGATGATGCGTTTGTATCTTAATGCTTGGCTGTAGATTATGGAATGTTTTGTGTTTTAGGGTGGCTTGATTGTTTGTGAAGATACTTTTGTTTGTCTGTAGGTTTTCTGTATAGGTCCAATTTAAGCTTGTTATCTTCTTTGTATACCATTGTGTCCAAAAATGGGATTTTCTCCGTTGAATATTCCAAGTCAAATTTTATTGTGGGATGCTCTTTATTCATGTGTGCGTGAAATTCAAGTAGTTCGTTCTCACTGGTGTTCCAAATGAAAAATATGTCATCTATGTATCTAACTAAGTGAGATGGAGTGCTGCCCATCCATGTTGATAACATTCTGCTTACTATGGTGTACACGTAAATGTTAGCATATTTGACAGCAAACTTGGCTCCCATGGCTGTTCCATGTGTTTGTATGTAGTAGTCTTCATTGAATTGGAAGCTGTTTTTTGTAAGAATGTATCTCATTATTTGGTCCAATTCGTCTGGGTAGATGTGTGCAGGTGTGTGGTTATTGTTGTTTGTGTTTGTTTTTTTCAAGTGTATGTCTGTAATGTTCTGTGACAATCTGTATGCCTTCTTCGTGTGGGATGTTTGTGTATAGTGATCTGACATCCATTGTGCATAGGATTGAGCCAGCATCCACTGTAGTGTTTTCTATATGTTGGATGAATGCAGTGGTGTCTCGTAGTAGATTTGGGATATCATTTTCCGTGTCTTTTAGTAGGTGGTCTGTGAATTCATTAATGCGTGACGTGGGGCCATCGCAGTTGGATACAATCGGGCGTCCGGGTGGTGGTATTTTGCCTTTGTGTATCTTAGGGTTAATGTAGATGCGTGGAGTTCTGACTTTGAATTCGGTGAGATATCTGTGTGTCTCTCCTGTGATGGCGCCGGTGATTAGAAGTTCGTTAATGTATGCATCTATGGTGTCTTTATATTCTAAAGTGGGATTTTCACTGAGTTTGGTGTAGTATGCGACATCTGTAAGTTGTCTGTGTACTTCTGCAATGTAGTCTGTTTTGTTGAGAATGACTATTGCGGAGCCTTTGTCTGCTGGTCTGATGACTATGTTTGTGTTATTAGCTAATGTTTTGAGGACTGTTTTCTCATGGTGTGTGATGTTGGATCGTGGTGACTTGTCGGGTGGTTTGGTGATAAGCTTGGTGAGTGATGACCGGAGTTTGTTGATGGCATTTGGTGTTGTGCTTGGTCTCCATTCTGAGGGTAGTTTGAATTTGGATGGTGCTGTGGGTTTTTCAAGGTTGTTGCTGTAAAAGTAGTATTTGCATTCTAACTTCCTGATGAATTGATCTATGCAATGTATTTGTGTGTCTGGTGATATGTGGTGTGGTGTGGGTACAAATGAAAGGCCTTTGTTTAGAATGGAATTTTCTGTTTTGGTAAGTTTGTGGTTGGACAGGTTAACGACAAAATCTGGTGTTGTTTTTTGTTTGTTGATGATGCGTTGTTTTCTGCATTTTTGTAGTTGTGTACCTGATGTTAAACGTCTAATTGGCCGATTATTTCTAAGAGTAGTTTTTTCACATTTTCGTTTTTGGATTGTTTTATGGCTTCGGCATATGATTTGGTTTGTGGTGTGCTTGTACTTGTCTGTGATGTTGTTTGGATGGGTTGGGTTCTGGGTTGGTGTGTTGAGTGTGTGATAGGTTGTGTTCTGGGAGGGTACATCTGCTCTCTTGGTGGTGATGGATGTGCGTGGTGGATGGGAGGTGGTTGTCTTGAGTAGGGTATTATAAAGTGTCGGTTGTTTGTGTAGTGGCGGTTGGTTTGTGATGTTTGTTTTGGTCCAACTTGCCCTGGTTTGAAGGTGGTTTGTGGTGAATGTGGTTTGTTCTGTATGTGTGGTGCTTCCCCGTTCTTTGGCAGGGGAAGTGGGTTACTCCTCGGTTGTCTCTCTGTGTTGATCTGTGGTTGCTGGTTGAGCTGTGTAGGTCTAAACCATTGAGTTGTGGTTTGGTTGTTCTGTGGTGTTTGTGTTCTTGTGTATGTATGTGGGTTTTGCTTTTTGTGTTGTCTTTGTGCTGGTTGAGGTGTTGGCAACAGCGGTGGTCTGTGGCGTCTCTCTGTTGGTGCGTGTTGTGCTGGGCGTGCTTGCTTCTGCGTGTGGTTTATTTGATGTTGTAGATCCATCAAAGGCGAGATGTTTGCCTTTCGCATGACTGGGTTTTGTGTGCTTTGTTTGTGTGTGTGTCATTGTGTGTCCTGTTTGTGTTTGTTTTGTGTGTCTTTATGCTGGTTGTGGCGAACTTAGCAGCTATCCCGTGTGCCTTAGCAACAGCTCTGTCCGCTTCGTGTGTGTGTGAGTCTAACAGATTCCCTTCAATTATGTGTGCTTGCTGTTTGTGGTAGTGTAGTTTTTTGTAGTAATGTTCTAGGATTGCGTGTTTGATGCTGTTAGCCGCGGCTTTTAAGATCGAGTCGATCTCTGCAGTGGTTTCTGTGTTGGGGTCTACGATGGCTAGTGCTATGTCTGGCTTAACGATATGTGTGTTGTTCTTGATGGCATGTTCTATGTTCTGTATGTGGTGCTGCAGTTGTTCTGTTTTGTATAGGGATTTGTATAGTTCATAACATTCATAACATTGTTTGTTTGCTTGTTCAAGAAAACAAACAACACGCCAGTTAATACAATGCGCGACCACATGATTAGGTACCCAGGTGGGAATGGGACCTTTGACAGACCAGCACATGTGTACACACTTTAACTTTTGACTTCTGACGTCAACATTGATGTTGTACACTGAAAGAGTAAAGTATCCGTCAGATATTACGATCTGGACGTGGCTGTTGTCGGATTTAGCATTAAAAATATATGATTCTAAATGCTAGGAAAACTGACGTAGTTATTTCACTTAACCTTTATGCGCAGATGCAAACTGGCGGTCCCGTCCTCTCAATCAATTACGCGGGTTCATAGTACAGTTATTTTAGGATATGAGCTTTATACAAGAGGTTATAATATTTAGATTACAATTTTTCGATTTAAACAGGTTTTCAATTTATAACTAAAACAACATTATTTTCAATGGGCTAAAACAGTTAAATCTCTTTTTTTCAGAATCTCTGGTTTATGCATAGATGCGCGCAGTGTGAGCAACGAATGCAGAGGCAAATTATTTAGAAGTAGGACCGGAACGGCTGAATCTAAATAGATGAATAATATGATTATGTATGCGTGTTTAGAATAAGTAGGCTGTTTAATATTGCCAACCATTCATTAACATTGCTTTTAGGCAGAGCTCACAGAAGAAAGAACATGCAACTTGTGTGGGTGCTACTTTCACCGATGACTGGTTAATACGTTATCGTATACAACAACACGGCTATCGTGTAAGGAAATCATCTAAAACTATTATAAGGACATATATTTATCAAGGAAATGGTGGTCAATAATTGTCAATGAGTTGAATGCGCTCCTTGAATAACTGGGCCAGCTGAAAGACCACGTTTAATGCAAACGATGGATATTGAATCAAAAGTAAACACACATACTGTAATGGCTGATGATTAAACACATCACTCTCACCAGCTGTACCAAACAATTCTCGCTATAAAGATGGCACTGCCTTATTCTGGTGTAATCGTGTGCTTAGAGGCGTGATAACTAGGCGCAGCATTACGAACCAATTCGTGTATTTGTACCCATCAGTGTACACCATCATGATCTCGGTATGGTTAAGTTATTCTGCAAAGGATTTAATTCATGTGGGGCATCTCAAATAGAAAGAAAAGTTAGTAGATTATACGAATCCTCAAAGTTGTGTCTTAAATTTGATTTGTACAAGAGGCTGGTCTAAGAAACACTTCTTGTAGATTCGACCATATTTGTTAGTTAGATAAACTGTCAATTCCACAATAGCTTGAGATATTTACCTCGATAGTTTCAGTTTGTATTACTTTGCGCAATAGCCACAATGCTATTGTTTGAAACTAAGGTTTTGATGCAAATTGCAGTGGACTGCTACACGTTCTGCTTATGTAAGCGGCGGTGTCCTTGTGGGATGTCATCAATGTTCGTTTTCTAGTCTTTGATGTATGACTATTCCACGAAAATCTTTGTATTTAACCAAAGAAAAAAAATGTGCATACCTGTGATTAAAGTGCATGTCGCATCATTGTCTAAGTGGAGATAACTGGGGATAGTACTATTTACGGACAAAAATAAGAAGTGCAAACGCATCTTAATCGCTCAATAACCCGATAATCCTAATGGCATAAATTGTATGCCTTACTGCTTTTCCCTATACCACTTTGAACAAAGCCTTAGGTATCAATACGAAGTGCAAACGTATCTTAATTGCTCAATAACCCGATAATCCTAATGGCATACATTGTATACCTTACTGCTTTCACCTATACCACTTTGAACAAAGCCTTAGGTATCAATACACTCTGGCATCAGTGACGTTCAATCACATTACACATGCATATGCTATAGGACATTCTGGAGTAGGAGCATAATAATAAATGATAGATGGATACACTGGAAAGATGAATTAGAACCAACACTAGCAGCGAAGCTTCTATCGGATAAGAGTGGCAAAAGACGCAATACCTATACCAACGATACACCTCTGATGAACTAGCAAATTATCTAAGGACAGATCCGCGTGACAGGTGGTCTTTCGAGTACATGGTCTAAGAAAGCAGCATCTACTGAGAACAAGATCCAACTGTAGCGATAGATAGGTCTGGCTTATTTACGTCATCTCTGAGCAATATGGAAAGTCATCTTTACTCTCTCAGCACACACCAGATATTGTTATGATGGGTTCACAGCATAGAGTAATCCATCTTAGCTCGCCTATTATACTGGGTGATATCGCTTTACCAATATAACCGAATATCATTCCACGGCATATTTCCGTCACATAAAACCAATACAACATAGATTAGCCTACCTCTCTTATGCTAGCTAGATATCTTCGCGACCAATCATTAAATGCTATTATGCCATCGACGTGCTTCTTGGAGAATAAATACTAGACGTGTATTTCTCGGTATTTATTAGACCACATATTCCAATTAATATCATAGATTTATTAATTATATGCATGCATGCATGTGATTATTATTAATGGGCGTGTTTTAAAAGACATAACGTATTTGGGATGGTATATCTTAGAACAAAAGACAACCTATTTTTTCTTAATGGATTACGCATTATTAATGAGAAAATGGTGGTTGCGTCAAAATGAAATGTATTTAACACATATTATCATGGCCTTTTTCAGATGTAGGTCTACTCCTAAATACATGATAATAGGCTTTCGATGAGTTATGTTTCGACATCACACACAAAAAGCGCCAAAATATATTATTTTTTCTCATAGGATAAAGCACTTGGTGTCTTTTGAAAGAAAATCTATTCCTCTTTTATATCTATTTAAAATTATTTTTGTATGCATTATATGTATATTCAATAACATATTAAGAGCGATAGAGAGTGTGTGTCTTTCTGCCGTAATAGTGTTGTCAAACCTGCCTAGTAAGCAGACACATTATAGAGCAACTGGTTACTAAAGATAAGTGCTTGTTTATTACAAGTTAGTGTGTGATAACAATGTATTTTGGGATTAGAAAACAGTAGTTATTAAGACAAGTGAGTCCTACCATCACCTGTTTTAAGGAACCACAACAGTATAGTCCCAAAATGTCATAATGCTGTCAAACCTACGGCATCGACATTGTGGTGTGCTATTAAGTAATTATTTTTGTCAATTATTACAAGTTAGTCTGCTATAAGATTTACTTTTGTGATCACTAAATGTTAGTTATTCAAGACAAGTGGATTTACTACCACATGTCTTAAAAAAACCCACTATTGTAGCCATGATAGCATATGGCGGCTATAGACATGTTTTAGTGTATGTCACTCTTAATGTGTTGTTTGCAGCAAATTATATTCTATTTCTACACGCATCACTGGAGTCATTTGAAAGAACATTGATTCCGCTTAAATATGGTATTCCAGTGAATCACACGACTTGCGCTTAAATCCATACAAAGGTATGTCATAACCTACAGTGGTTGGAAATATATCTGATATATCACTTGACTGGCCTAACTCTTGTAATTGTAATATATTATTGACATTCTGCTTGAGCTTTGTGTATGCTGTACGTTTCCCTATCTTAAACACAAATGATGTTGAGTCGCAGCCACTTAATGCATGTACTGTTGGCAAACACAAGAACACATTTCCCCCAGTCTGAGCAGTTATACTGCTGACTGGAATGAATCGCTGACGATTAGTAACTTTGCCAGCATATCCTCCATGCGTATGTACATTGCTCCTGCCGAACATCCTCGAATAAGCTTTAGCTAGCGCGATGATCTGCAGTAGTATCCTCGTGTCTACCTCCTCGTGCGTACTGAATAGTTCAGGACTCTCTGTGACGCCACTGTGATGGACAACTTTGACAATTTATCCATCTTCATACCCTCCAGTAAGACTAATTGAGTAATCTTCCTCAAGAACATGTGGGCCATTGAGCATTATGTAATTACAAAGAAACTCTGCCAGTGTGGCTTTGTTTCTAGTGTTTCTGAGGAAATTTCTGTAATTTGGTACACTGCGACTTCTTTGGATGATATAGCACGGTGTGGTATCACCACCTGTACGTCATTCTCATTCAATCTGCTTAATTGAGTGTGCATTATCATATCTGTCGAATACTATTGCCACTGATTCAACGTCAAAGTCACCAGTCATCAACATTCTGATTCAATGTAACGTGCTACATCCAAGATTCTCAAAGCTGTTGAAATGAGTTTCATCGAGTGCCTGAGGAAATGACATTCCATCTGTGATGTATGCGGTGTCAACTTGGTCTATACGAGGCAATGCATAGACTTCGCTGCACTGAGTTTCTAGCACCTGAGCCAAGTCGGCTTTGCTTGTCTTCCTCATGGGCCCATCATTATTGCAGAGAGCTAATGGCACGGCAGCTAATTCATGGGTTAACACTTGTTCTAGGCTGACATCTCGCTGCTTTTATACAGCCAATGGTCGCCGGTAAAGTATTTCGGAGTCAATCATCGTCTTATCTACATTTCATGTCCTGAGAGCCTTGCACATACTGGCAACGGTGTTGGTGTTTTTGATCGATGATCTGGTCCCCAGTAACTGATTGTTCTGTCGTCGAGAAGTTATTTTTCAACAAATATCGTATTACACTGCATGGCGTCTTATATGAATTGTCCCATTCCTTTAGCTACTTCTTGTGAGGCAAGCTGTCCTGTTGCTATGTTTACCAGCTTATTTGGGACGGTGTCAAGATTGCCATCCGTGTCACTCCATGTTCACTATGTCTTTGAATAGGTGTTTGATCTTGGTCACACAAAAAGCCTGAATACCTCTATGTACTCCGCAGTAATGTGTCTAATCATCAGCCAGCGTATGAGAGCACCTATACGTAGTGTGAATCCGATGACACAGTCTTTGCTTTTCCCTTCATGGTTTATGGTCTGCTCGAGAGTTGACTTTCCATCAAATGTAGCTTCATTTTGGTAGAAATTGTCCATGGCTGCATCAATAATAGGTGTTCCGTCTGATGACTTTATACTATTTAGTCCTTGTGGTATGTACACCCTATCAACCTGCCACAGATGTAAGGAAGTGTCTACCTTGGTCATATGAAACCCAATGTCCGAGAGAAAAGAGAACATCAATCGACTGTTTGCTTCCAAATTCATGATGTATCTGTAGTGCCAAACCAATGTTATAGCAGTACGTACTTGCTAACACTGTGATATGATCTTGTGATATATTGCAATCACTTTAAGACTTTTCATATGCACATCTTCATCGCTACAGTTTACGACATACGACTTACTGTTCAGGCACCACTTCACACAGGCAAACATTATATTGGGAGCATAGTCTGCATAACCGTCAATATCTGATTTTTCAGCTGAAACGTACACCCTTGACGAATCCTGGATGTCTGTCATGTGCTTCCTCAGGATACCAGCAGCAGTATGCAATATTTCCATCTCATTCAATGATGTCGCACTTGTGGGTTCACGGGATTCAGACTCACTGTCATCAATCATTTCTTGTAGGGCAGATGCTTTCATTAGAGCATTAACCACTGTGACTGCAGAACACAATATGTCAGTTTGCCCTTAAAATTTAATACAAACTAATTGGTTGCCATAATAGTGGGTTAAAGGCTTTTTTAACATTATTGTTTTATACTGGTCTGCACTACTTACACCGTGTTCAGCTAACACTTTAACGAACTGCGATCCCAACCTGCTAAGTGTAGTGACTGTTTTGTGTCTAAACACACCCCGTTTGATCTACCTGTTTGATGAGGTCCTCGAAAGCTTTATCATACATTGTTTGTGATTTAGATTCCCCAGCCTCTCGTCTTCTAGCAGCTATATTTATTTCAGATATGTAATGCGAGCAACACGCATCATATGCGAACAAGTCAGGGAAAGAAAGCATTCGAAGGTGAATCGCACTGTCTTCTCTGTTGTCTGTAGCTGCAAGCACTTTATCTCAGGTAGTCTTTCCCATGTCTGTCATTAAATAAGTCAACCTTCCTCCTCTCTTGTTGGATTCGCTACAGATAAAGCAATCGTTTCTGATTTCAAACCCAATTTCCATCCTAATTCTATGTGCTGAGGTTCCAGGTTGCTGGTCAGTTTCAGTCAAGAGCAATTTAGGAATGTTAGATTTACTGGTGTATTTGGCCCGACATGACCTATGGAAAGCAACCTGTGACTTCAAACTTAAAATGTCTTCTTGCAATGGACACAGCGATTAAAAAACCTCGGCTTTCTGCAGCTGGCTAGCCGTTATGATTGCAAGTAAGCCAGCTGATGTCTGGTTGCTAACAACAAATTCTTTATTCAGGTTGAGTGACTTGAAGCCTATAATGCAATGAGCTGCATTACACGTGCGACGTTTCACTACAGGTGCCTCAATATCCATGGCCAAGTGTAACTATTCCACATATTAATGTCTATAGATCTGTAAATATAAGAATGCAGACAAAATTGAATTTATAAGTGAATTTAATATCAATAACATAAATCTTTTTTTCAGTGTTTCATTTTTCACGCTGATTATGTACTAGCAAATTGCATTATTTCTTTTGTAAAATTTGGGTAAAACAATTTGAAAAATGGTCATTAAAATATTAGCTATTGATTGCCAGATATGGGGAACAGCACAAGATATGCCAGTTTGGATATTTATCGGCATTGCCTACATGGCAATAATGGGTACCATGAAATCATCACCAGAAAACACTAAAGAACATAAAATATTGTAACACAACCATCCATATCATAAATGCCAAATATCAGAGGCATGAAAATAAGAGGTTGTCATTTATTCTAAGATGAGTAGGGGTATTCGGCCAAATACTATCCCTGGCCGCTGCACTAATATTCACTAACTCTATGGAGGTGGCATCATTTGCCAAATTTGTTGATACGCTATTTATGAATGTGCATAGCAAACGAATTGAGGTTTGTCGAATGTGGCCAGTGTGTAATTGACTACACGCCTCGACACAAACGTATATAGTAAATGATTGATTACCCCTAACCTATCCCACAGACAATCACTCGCTTCTGCGGAGTGGCATTAATACATACTTGCAATGATGCAGATCATATTCCTGGCCAGACTGTGTAAAGAGCAGGTTCAGTTATCCCATTCTCTGTAGCCTGTCCATTGAGGATACTGTTACTGTAATCAGTTGATGCTTGTTAAGATCACCTAACTGTCTACAACATCGCATCTAACGTACTGTAATTGTTCATATGAACTACAACCATCGGGCATCCAAATCGCTAATCAATGATACAAGTTATTAATTAAAGTGTTTAGCCAGCATCGATACCATCATTGTGTGCTTGCCATAAAAGGGAGAAAAAACGTCAACAAAGCAATACGTCGATTAATACAACATGTGGCTATATATGATTAGCTACCAAGGTGTGAATGCGATCTTTGACTGTCTAGCACATGCACACCCACTGCCTTCTGACATCAATACTGACTTTTATTACTGATGTTGTAATCCGAAAACGTAAATATGCCGTCTGATATCAGAATCAGGAGGTGCCTGTTGTCGGATTCAGCATGACACAAATATGGTTCTAAATGTTGGGGAATCCAACGTAGTTATTTTGCATAAGATTTGTCCCCAGATGCAATCTAGCTTTCCTATCCTGTCAATCAATAATGCAGATTAAGCTTGCCAAAATCATATTACATTTATATAAGGATATGCGTTTTATACAAGAGGTGATACTACTTAGATTGGCAAAATGGGTTGATTTAAACATCGTTCAGTGTATAAATAAAATAACTTTTATTTTCACTGGGTTAAAATGGTCAACTCTATGTTCAAAATCTCTGTTTTATGCATCGATGCACGCAGGTGTCTGCTGCGTGTGAATCATATGTTATTTGTAATTTCCAAATATTAACAGATGCGTAATAAAAGCAGAGGAGTATTATTTAGAAGTCGAAAGTAGGAACTACACGATTGGATCTAGATTTGAAAGACAATACGATTATGTATACATGCTTAGGATAATTAGGTTTAATGTTTCCAAACAGTCATTACGATTGCTTTCAACACACGGACATGCAACTGTTTTGGTGGCTACTAGTAATATGTTACTTTCACCCAGTTAATGTGTTAACGTAAGCAACAACGCGGCCATTGTGCATATATTTCTCAAGGATATGGTACCCGATAACTGCTAATGAGTTGGATGCGTTCCTTGAGTAAGTGGCCTACCTGACGGGCCAAGGCTATCGCGCACAGTGGATATTGAATCAAAAGTAAATACCTATACTGTAACAGTTCATGATCAAACACATCTCGCTCACTAACTGTAACAAATGATTCTCGCTATAAATACAGCGTTATTCAGTAATGCTATTGTGCTTAGAAGCGGAATGGCTAGGCGCAGCATTAACAGCCCAGCGCGTGTTTACACCCATCAGTTGATAGCATCATAATATTGGTGCGTTTAAACTAATCTGCTACGGATTTAGTTCATGTAGTGAAACTCACACCCACAGGACGGTTACTAGACTATGTGCATCCCCATAATTTTGTCTGACATTTGATCTGTACGGTAGGTTGTTCTAGAAAACGGCCATTGTAGACGCGGCCATATTATTTGTCAGCTAGATAAACTGCCAATTCCACAATAGTGTGAGATGTTTGCCTCGAGATTGCGGGCTTATATGCCTTTGCTCACCTGACACTATGCCATTCTTAGAAGCTAATCTTTTTGAGGTAGATTGTTATAAACTGCTGCAAATACGGCTTAAGTAACCGTTGTCCTTGTGGAATGTCATCAATGTTCGCTTCCAAGTATTTGATTTATGACTTCCACAACATATTATGTATTTACCCGAAGAAATTGTAGTTATCATAGACAGTTATGGACAAAATTGAGATATCGTAATCTGTATAATGCCATTCGGCGCTGGGTGTTTGTTAATGGACTATAGCTGAAGCTAGAAACCGGAATACATCAGTCACATAATGGATTACTACATAGCGAAATGTACCATGGATCTAAATTGGCATTAATCATTCCTGCTATATCCAACAGAATGAGATAAATCTTGTTCCCTTGATGATGCTGTTTTATTTATCTATCTGCCGATAGTCTTTGTAACGGAACCGAAAGCAAGATTATGTTAAGATGGCCAATTGTGACCAAGTCAATGTAATAATAAAATTGTTGTCATAATGTTTACAATACATAGCATAAATTAGATGCCCTATTCCAAATCACACACTACTAGCTAGGACTCTCCAGGTCCTTTGTGCATACATCTATGTATAATACATGTAGCTACATAGTTGCACAAGTCAACTGCCTCAATTTTAAGGCAAGCATACTATTCATACCAATTTAGCATGCTGCATGAAAGATGCCAAGAAATACGACAGGTGATACTTTAGATTCCAAAGTAGCTATAGACAGATTACGTTTGACTTCGCACTCGATTAACATAACGCATAATAACAGAATGTTATGTCCGAAGGAGTTGAAGGGGGAAGATATAGATCCAATCTGTGATTCACCTGGATGAGCAAGATAAGGAGCATGACCTATTTTGGGGTTATTCTAATGACCTATATTTGGTATCTATACCTTATATATTACGTCAGGGGGTGAGGGGGGGGGGGCTTTTCCAATTTGTATTCTATTTTCTTACGAGTGGGGTGGGGATGTCCCCAATATGGTCACGAGGAGAAAAAGGAGGGCATTCCCATTGTCTTTATTTTTCTATTTATAGATTATCCCCATAGCAGGTGAATATACTGCATTATTGGATGTTCTGTTTTGCCGGTATGAGCCGGAATTCTTTGACGACATGTACACGGTTTTTAACACTTTTTCCTTGCAGTGTAGATTGTCCTCTTCATTCGAGTGATGGCAATTGCAACATAATTTTCATGCTCGATCTATTGAGGAATTTGCCGACTGTATGCTTAATGTAAGCCTATTAGCTAGTATTTGAACCCTGCTTATTTGGTATATCGCGTCATAATAGAAAGACCACCACACGGCGTCAGCATATTCAATTGTGGACCTGACTCTTGTATTACCGTTATCGGCCTTTGTCTTTGGGGATGCTATGTTGAGATTTATCGTGATCTTATTCATTAGCAGATGTTTATGTATAGGAAAAGCATGCTTGATCCCAGTAGTGGAGTGTGTATGGCTAATAATTAATTCAACCACTAAGCATTCGGATTTCTCCCCATCATCCTGACAAAATTCCTCTAGGTGTGTATCACGTGACATGTTTAGGTATTTTCTTTTTGACAGTGGGCATACAAATCACTCGATGGTTAACTGGTGTGGTTCTGAATAAATACGAGCGGTCACCAAGTCAATGCGTTTCAATGTATTGCTTCATCCAGATAACAGACTAGATTTAATCATGGTATTGATTTAAGCAATCCCGCTGACTGTAATGCCATATGTGTCTAACAATCGGGATATACATCAGAGCGGATGTGCCACACATTACTAGCTATTAAGTCGACAGTGAGACACGTGGCACGATTTCAAGTGGAATGATGAAGATAACTGCATTGAATTCATGTTAATCATGACTGAAGGCATGTGATGACTGATGCGAATGAAAGTGTGCCATGCTATCGCTGTTATCGATGTTATATAAACAGGGGGACGGATGGCCTTGGTGCTCAGCACCTTCCCACTCAAAGCTCCTGAGCCTACACGAATGGCATGCACTTAATTCTATACTGGTTTTAACACATTAAATACTTTAAAAACTAATGACTGAATTATTGGTTCGAATGAAGGAATCCATAACCTTAGTCATGGGCTGCGGCAGATGGGATACCACGCATCACCCTGACGTAAATTAACCTGTAATGTTGTGCGAATCATGGACAGTGCAGAACATTTGATACACCTCATAGCTGTACTCCAAGATGCAGCCCTAGCCCATGTCTGACAGCCGTACTTTTGAAACATGACATGGCCTTAGCACGGGTGTGTTTAATGCTTACGATAAACTCTTAACACTACGGCCTAGACAACACTTGCTATGCTAGTCAGTGTTATGTGGCAACCCGTCAGCATACAATGCATCCATTCACAACATTTGTTTACATCATACAAATAATTGTAAAATTACCAGCTGGATAACTATGTTTTCACGGTTACTGAACCCTGATAGTAAATCACACTGGCCAAAGATAATTAGTTACAGTAACACACTTATAAGATGTGGCAAACGATGTGGGTACATTACATTTGAACGGCACCCGTCTTTGCTGCGTCTGTTAAAACTACTTGAAACGACAAGGATAAGAATTGTTTATGATGGTAAGTGAACCGTAGACATAGGTCAGACTGGCCAATCATTGAAACAGTTTTACCCTATGATGTATTCATTCACCAAATGTTCTAACTAACTTCCAGAGCATCGTTTCAAGACCATTTCACATATTATAGAGTTAGAACATTTAACTATATAATATGTGAAACGGTCTTGAAACGATGCTCTGGATAGCATTGTCTATACTGCCCAGTGACTCAATAAATGTAGGTCGCACTGGCCTACATTTGATGGATAATACACCAGTATTGTGTGATGCACTCAGACACCAACTATGGCTACTAAAAGTAAAAATAATCATGATACTAATGCATAATCACATATTTTCTTTGATGTTCTGTAAACCGTGGGGCGTAGGGTACATTGCCACATTTGTTAATATATAAACTTTCTTATAGCCAATAATAAATCCATGAATCAAGTTTGGATAGTCTAATGAAAGATGAAAACTTATACTGCCTCGATAATGTATTATTAATTACAGTGCAAAAGGTGACCTTTGACCCATAGTATTCAGAATTGAGGCCATACCGACCTAGTTCTTACATTGGTTGTGGCATATGGCCGAATGTACCCAGACAATTAGCTAGAAATCAATAGTTCACCAAAATATTTTTCTCCACATTGGGCTGCATATGGTAAAGGTTGCTTTCATCGAATCAATGACAATGCATATACCAGATGCTCGCCGTCACATTTTACCAGGTTTGGTTTAAATCTCTCTAGAAATAGTGAACCATGCCACCATTGTATGCATAGATGGATTGATAAGAAACTGTGAGCAATCGCCAGAGCTGAGCTGACTGACAAGTCAGCTGAGTTAAAATAAACGTAGCCATTGCACTGATCTAAATGTCAATGTTTCTGTGACTACCGTGTATATGTCACATCACTGAAAATAATTGGGGATTGAACTATTTAGGGCCTATGATGTGTGACGTCACAGTATATGTGTGATGTCAGACCATTCCTGATTTAATTAATTTATGGAACATGGATATGATGGGTTAATCCAGTATTATCATTTATTCCCGCTCCACTGTCCATGTATTCCATACCTATGATCATGAAATAAACATCTGATCGGGTAGTTCCCAATTCATATGCTAATTAGGCTCTTGGCTGTAACTGATTGCCACAGAGTATAGAATTGTTTGATCTGCCCTAGCGGCCTAAGTCCATCCCACTATGCAACTCGGTGAACTATTGATAGATCTAGTGTTTTTGAAGTCAATGTTTGCACGGTAGACCAGGCATCAATATTACTTGAAATTAACATGGCATATTCATTGTGATCGGAAAATAGTTCCTCTAGATTTTATTATATTGGTCAATTTAATTGTATAATTATAATTTTTTCTTGTATAATTATTGTTTCTGAGATTCTATTTTCCAGTGAATTTTATCAAATCTTTATATGATAAGGTTGTCACCATCTTTAGGCATTATTTGGATGTCGGCGTATTTATGCATCAAACCATGTGCTCGTTCATTTATCACGTGACAGTGTTTTGGTGGGAATATCGCCAGCTCCCACTCATCAGTTCGAAACATATCTCTAAGCGGCTCATACGTCAGCTAGGAGCCGCTTATTTTCAAGAGTCCAAGAACGCACCATGTAAAATGTTAACATAATAGTGTACCTGTGTCGTCTCGTCATTGCCATCGTCTCAGTGTAATCATCGTCATCAGCCATCAGTCCATTGTATCACCCGTGACGTGATCAATTTAATCGTCTTCAAACCAAATCCCAAAGCAAGCGGAACCTGGTGCCTTGCTTGTGTGGGTAGAAGTCTACCTCCTCTACCCGTGACGTCATCAATCTCATCACCTTCAGACCAAATCCCAAAGCAAGCGGAACCTGCCACCTTGTTTGTTCGGGTAGGTAGAACTCTATCTTTTCTACCTGTGATGTCGTCAATCTCGTCATTTTCACAACGCTTTCATCCTTCTGAAATGTTCAGACTTTATTAGCGATTGCTGCAATCTTTCCGATTCTCCGCCATCTTTCGGCCTCGATCTTCTGTATCGGTATCTAAGCCGAGTTATCACACGAATTATCTCTGTGTCTTCGAGCTTATCAATTCAATATCTCTGATTATCTTAGTGGCTTCGACCTTACCGTTCCTATTTCTGAATACAGAACATTCTTCCGGTTTCATCATCCATTTCTTCACGTGTGTTTTCACTCCCGGTGTCACGACAGATCTGATCTTCATCTGTTCGCCTTCATTCTGTGACCGGACTTCTGTATTCAGCACATTCAAGGTATCTAAGTTTTAACTGTGATTTCTCAAGATTATTTACCATACCCCCCCCTCCCCCGACAAACTCGCGTGGTGCAGAGACTGTCCAGATTTTTACTTATGTAACCAAATTTCAAAATAGTCTATAAGTAAGTTTCCATACTCATTTTTGAAATATTTCTATTTAAATTGATTGAATATTTGTTTCATTTTGTTGTTATTACGTCATTTGTCCAAGTTCAAATTACCAACACTCATTCAGTAATCAGCATATATACGTGGTTCATTTCTAGTTCCAAGGCCTGAGTAACCAATCAACCAATTCATAACGTACGTTCTAGGTTGGTTGAGTGGTTCATCAGTATTTTGAATTACCCAATACATCACATTATTATTATTATTATCCTACCGACTAGCGGTCAACTCGCTATTAAAATCCCATTGAACTTGTAATGCATACTCCTTGAATTAAAATATGCATTCACTTTGATTACAAGTTTGCTATGCTATTTGGTGATTGCATCTTTAATAAATTACCCCTTAATGAAAACTAAGGGCTGATTGATTAAAATTTCCCCCATCAGATTTCCCCCAAAACATTTTCTTTCCCCTTATTTACATATTAATTTATTCAGTTTCTATATCCACGCATATAATGCATCACTTGCGTTTTTAAAAATATAATAAATATAGCGTTAGTTCATTACACCATTCATGCTATATCCTTATCAATTCATTTACTTTTTTATCATCTATGTAATGAATGAATGATTAAAGTAGGTTTTTTTTGTTTTCATAGTTTTATTTACAGAATTTTCTCTACCGCAAGTAGATTAACCATCAATTAGTATCATTCCCAGATAGACGGATTTTCTGGTTCTGGTAAAGAAGTTTAAACCGCTCTTCTCTGTTGAAAGAGAGATGGGAACTGTTTAACCCTAACTGCTAGAATTTGAATCGATGTATATCTGGATTGATTGGCCATAATTTTTCTCATTACGATTACAACAACATTAGATAGCTCAAGGATA
This sequence comes from Chaetoderma sp. LZ-2023a, assembly GCA_034401795.1. Taxonomy (NCBI): domain Eukaryota; kingdom Metazoa; phylum Mollusca; class Caudofoveata; order Chaetodermatida; family Chaetodermatidae; genus Chaetoderma; species Chaetoderma sp. LZ-2023a. Next base: position 21,908,990 of record CM067372.1, read on the forward strand.
TTATTGTGGTCGGTTAATGAGGAGCTTTGGTGGTGACTGAGCAACGAGCAACTTTGACCAAGTCAGACATATCTGAATTGTGATCATAACATGATCAGTGGTATATTGTTACTATTGGGACATATGAGCTTTAAGTTTAATTCGGAAAGATCATCACCATTGTTTGCCATTATTCGATTCCAGCAATCTAATTTGAGTTACAGCCATGCCCATACCCTGTCCTATCTCCCCAACTTCTTTCATTAAATCCGGAATCCTTTACATTGATTCAAAATCCTTCCTATGTCACATAGAGCTGGTGTCCTGATATTATAAAATCTACAGCAGCAATATCCCTGTAATTCTTGATCCATTGATACTAAACATTCGAGCCATTTAATTTGCACCACTTTGGGCGATTTCCTGTTAATTTAAAACTTCTGATCCAGTCATCAATAAATTTGGTACTTATTATTGCCCGGCTTTTGAGGTCATAGAGGTCGAATTAACACGTGGGTTGACCTGCTCGTCCAAACATCATAGACTGTTAAGCCTTATAACCCCTAGATTTGCTTCCATAGCATAACCATACTTTCTAGGTCATGACCTTGAAATAACCATAGGGTCAAATTTGACATATTTGACCTAGATAACTCGACATTCCTATGATAGGACAAACATAAGAAGCGCGTATTCTGAGAATGTACGCTTGTTACCGTATTGGATCGGGCAAATCGGTATTCACAATGGCATATCAAAGCAATATTCTTAATAAGAAAATCCATAATTCAGTTATGCTACCACTGCATGCCTGGCTCAGCTGCAATTGTCTCAGTCAATCCTTTGATTATATCACACTTATTCTTATCCGTGTCCCTCGCTCTCACCGCGTTTTCGTAGCTAGATATATTTCTGCACAAGTAGCCGCAACTACCATAATACAGCCACTAGTATCATGGCGAGGAGACGAATGTGGCTCTGCCGGAAATGTGTGAAATTTGATAGACTTACAGACCGATTGTTATTTAGACCAACCATCAGACTGTCTGACTTTATATATTAGTTGTGAGTCGCAACAATGTATACAGGTGTTACATTTTCAGGCAAGACGCTATAGCTGATGGATATAGTCGTTTGTTGTTACCTTCGCCTCGTATGGCCTAAATGGAAGGGCCGTTGCTTCCGGGTGTGAGTCTCTCTCTATTTCTCTATCTTTGTCTCTCTCTCGCCCGCTCGCTCCCTCCCTCCCTTCCTCCCCTTCCTCCCTCCCTCCTTCCCTCCCTTCCCTCCCTCCATCCCTCCCTTCCTCCCTCCTCCATCCCTCCCTACCTGTTAATGTCGTTGTAATGTTTGTCTGAATAGTATTTACTGTTAAGTTACCATTGTGTTTTGTCAATGTTGTATATGAGGAAGTGAGTAGCTTGGGATGTGTTTGGCTATATATATGGTAACCACCGCTCTCCTATAGCATGGACATACACTAAGAAACCAGTTTATGCAGATCAGTTTTCAACCCTCAAGGAGTTCGGTGGTCAAATCCGATTATATATGTGTGCATTATATATGCGTGTGTATCAGTTTGGCTTGGAGATATTGTGGATTATTGGAAGTATTGGAACCGCTGCTATTATTTGTATCTTTTGTATTGTATTACTATTTGTGGTATATTGTATGAATTTGACATGTCAATTAAACCCGTTTCATTCTGTGTATTATGAATGCTGGTATTTTGAGGCAGTCGTGTGAAGCGTGCTGCTGTTTTGTTCCAATGAGGCAGCAAGAACTTTCGCACAAACTCACTCGAAATATGGAGCAGATTCGTGACGTAAGAATGAAAGGGTTAATTACAATTCATGTGTATGTGTAACTTGCCTTCTCACACAAACAGACGAGTTACCGGTTTCCCTCTATATGATACGTCCTAGTTACCTTGTAGGCAATGTTGTAGTAATGTGTGTTGCTCATAACGGCAACAGTTCCCACTTCCAACAACACGAACGGTATTAGAGTAGTTAACATTCTGTCTGATTCACTTGTGGTACGCGAATCCGTTTTGCATTTTATGTATACGTGGTGTTTTCATGACATAGCTATTTTGTGGATAGCAAATTGTTATTTTATGTGTGCTTTCCAATACCTTATTAACACATACTTTACAGTTTGTGATTAGACACGCACGCACGCACGCACGCACGCACGCACGCACGCACGCACGCACGCACGCACGCACGCACGCACGCACGCACGCACGCACGCACGCACGCACGCACGCACGCACGCACGCGTAGATACATTTTACATTCACTTACTTTCACACATGCACGCACGCAAACACACACACACACACACACACGCGCGCGCGCAGGCACGAACGTGCACGCACCCACGCACACATAGACACATTTCCACACACTTACACTTTCACGCGCATAAGCACACACGCGCGCACGCACGCACACACTCGTAATGATGTTTATTTTAGAATATTGATGCCATGCAGTATAATTGTGTTTACAGGTAGGTTATCGTGATTTAAATCCCCTTGTTATAAATAAAGGCATCGAGACACCGGTGTATATGAGTTTCTTTTCATTGGCACCTCCAACGCCCCGTGACAAATGGCACCCCCGACGGGACAAGGATGGACTGACCAACGACCATACCAGTAGCACTACTTCGGACACAATCGTCATACACCGTTCTATTTAATGGGACGGAGTACGCGTTCAGCAATCACGCCAGAATGGATCCTAGACAGGTCAAACTCTATGACAAATCTAGGGAAGCACTCGCTCTGAGCAAGCCTATGTTCCTGCACGTCAGTGATTCGGTTCAGCGGAATGTGTTTTCCTCGGATAGGCCAGTTCACATTATTTTGAAAATGCCGGTATATATTTACTATGTGGTTGAGCACAAGCACGTCAATCGCGTAGTATAGGGCGCCCTAAAAGAATATAAATATAATTTAAAAACTGCTTAGCGGGTTGATCACCGTTGTTAGGTCATTGTTTATATAGTTACGAATTGCATATAAGCGTAATATATATTTATATGATGATTCACATCTATATTCCGTCCTTCGCCAAGCATACGCTTCGGTGGTCGTGTGCAATATGACCACATCGTTCAGCGGTGAATAGCAATCGTTTATACCATTGAGTTGTGTGACTTTATTAATATAAATATTAACCTAAGAACTCGTGTTATATGTCTGCTATTTAATTGTGACGATATATTTAGAAACCGAACCAAACCTGTGTGTTTATAAATTGACCCGAACTTCATCTTAGCTTTTTAAAATTGGCAGAAACATTTATATCACACACAGATTAATTATGAACAATTACTACTTTCGTAAAAAGTATGATCATTAGTTTCAATTTTTATTAGTTAATAGAATTAATTTTACATTATTTTTATTTTTTGACAGCTATGGCTAAATATTTGAACGTATATTTCATGTTCAATGATCATGTGAGAAGAGGGCGAATAATACTCCTTAATGCCCAGTCATCGCAGATTTACAGTTACTTCATTATAGGTTGGGGGGGGGGGGGCAACCATCAGGGCTGGCACCCTATTGTTTTCGTTCTGTTTATTATTATTATTATTCCGCTCTTTGGATAAAAATGCAATAACTTAAAAACTTCCGGCGTGAAATCGACTACACTTCAGAGGCTGTTAGGAAGTAATGTCGAATAGGTATTCGCTCCAAATTAATCTGATTGGCAAATTGGATCGGCGGCCATCTTGGATATCCTTACATTTTTCGCGGATTTTCAAAAAGTCTTCTCCAAAACCACGAGGCTGTTTTCGCCGAAACTCAGAATATTGATTGGATCAGCCGTTCGGCGGCCATCTTCATGACGTCATAAACCAATAAATTATTTTGCAGAGTTTAAAGAAGTATCTTCTCTGAAACGACCAGGGGCAGTTTCACAAAGGTGCATAAGTTACGCCCTGTCATAAAGGGGAAAATAGACCAATCATAATTCCTCATTTGATATTTACGCTTTAGTACCCTAGTGTACCTAAGTACACTTTGTGAAACTGGCCCCAGGACGATTGATGTGAAACTCCGTATCTGGTTTGGTCCATGAATTAAAGTTGCTCAAGAGAACTTGATAGGCGTATGTCTGCGGCGGTCATCTTGGTGACATTATAGCATATAAAATGGGTGTTTTTCTCAATGACTTCTTGACAGATTTTTGTCAAATTTGGAACATTTCATGGTGCTCCTGGACCACGTCAAGGATGAAGGGGAGAGATAGGGAGATCAAATTGCCGACCCGTATAACTCACACAACAGCAACGCTAATCGATTTAATTCTAATTAACAATGGTATTAACGCCGAAGAATCTGGCATAGTCAACTTTGACAAATATTCTGATCACATATGTACATATGTAGTTGTTTCCATGCCAGTACTCAAAACTAAGATGTATCAAAGAAAGATATACAACTACGAACACGCGGATAAGTCTAGGTTTAAAGAGATAATTCGAAACACCCCATGGGACGCTCATCTGAACATTTCTGAAGATATGGTTGAAGCGCGTGAAATTTGTACTCGTCTTTTTATTGACATGGCTAACGAATGCATGCTAAACAAAATGGTAACAATTCGCGGAAATGACAAACCATGGTATAACTCTGCTATACGACATGAATCTAGAAAACGTGCTCGCCTCAGAACAAAAGCATTACGGTCGAACAAAGCAGTTGATATGGCAACATACAAAAAACAAAGAAATAAGGTAACTAACCTAATAAGACGAGCAAAACATCAGTTTTAAGATTCAATTGACAGTCGTCTCACTGACCTTTCCCTTCAAACCCCAATATCTTACTGGAACACGTTAAAACACCGAATCAAGGATAACGAAATTTCTAATATTCCACCACTTAAATGCTTGAATAATAACGACTATGCATACAATGATTTAGATAAAGCAAACTGTCTGAATACATTCTTTGCCAGAATATCCAATATAGATGATTCACGTCACAATCTCCCACAACTCATACACAAAATGGATTCCCGTCTTACTGATATAGTTATCCAATCACAAGAGATCACTGATATTATTCAAACTCTAAATACAAACAAAGCTTCAGGGCAAGACACTATCAGTCACCATATGCTAAAAATAGCGCAAGAAACAATACATATTCCTTTAACAATCCTCTTCAATAAATCTCTTCAGGCTTGTATCCTCCCGACTTCCTGGAAAATCGCTTGCATAAATCCTCTCTTTAAAAATGGAAATCGGCAAGAAGCAGGAAACTTCAGACCAATTTCACTTCTAAGCGTTTTAGGAAAAATTATGGGAAGGATACTATTTAAGCACATCTACAATCATTTGAATTCTAATAACCTATTATAGCAATTTCAATCAGGATTTCGACCAATGTATTCAACCACACACCAGCTAATCGAAATGTGTCGAAGGCTCTAAATGAAAGAAAATATGCCTGTACCGTCTTCTTTGACGTCTCAAAGGCACTCGACAGGGTCTGACACAAGGGTTTACTACTTAAAATAGAACAATATGGTATACATGCCAAGGTTCACCAATGGCGCACAAATTACTTACTTAATAGAAAACAAATGGTTAGAATCAATCAGACATATTCCTTCCAAGAAAATATAAACGCAGGAGTAACACAAGGTTCTGTACTTGGGCCGCTCATTTTCCTTTTATACATAAAGGATTTTGCCGAAAATACAGACAACCTTATTCGCTGATGACACACTGCTAACATCACGTGGGAATACTTCAATGGAAGTTGAACCCTCTCTAAATAGAGACTTACTAAGAATAGACACTTGGTCAAAACAGTGGCTCGTCGACTTTAGCCCAACAAAGACGGCGAATATAAATTGGCAAAAACAACCAAATCAAAATACAGCTAACCTAACCATTAATACCACTCAGATTACCTCTGTCGAAACACACACACACATTTAGGAATAACATTTACCCAAAATCTTAAATGGACAAACCACATTCAAGGGCTAATATCAAAGGGAAACAAAATTCTAGGATCTATGAAGAAAATAAAATATATTATTTCACGCAAAACGCTCTTACATATTTATACGTGTTTTCTACGTCCACTCTTAGAATATGTGTCTGAGATCTGGGACGGGTGTACAGAACGCGATTCTGATCAGCTGGAGAACTTCCAAAAGGAAGCATTCTGTGTTATAACTGGACTTCCTCGATTTACCCCACCCCCACCCCCCACGTTCAGCACTGTACGGTGAGGCAGGCTTAGAGGAATTAAAATATGACGAAAAACAAAAAGCTAATACAACTATATAAGATAATAAATGAAGAGTGCCCGAACTACCTTAAAGAATTAGTACCCCGCCATGTTGGCGATGTCAGTGATTATAATTTACGTAATAGAAACAATTTCGAGGAGGAACAAGCACACCTAGAAGTATTTAGACGTTCGTTCTTCCGACGTACAATTCATTTATGGAACCAATTGGATGCCAGTACGCAAAATTAATCAACACTATCAGTGTTTAAACACAAAATTGACTTTAATCCCGGATCCCCAGTTCCAGCATACTAGTTTTACGGAGAACGACGTCTAAATGTAATTCACACTAAACTTAGAAACAGATGCAGCCAATTAAACGCCCACTTATTTCGTTTTAAAATTGTAGCAAACCAAAACTGTCCACACTGCAACCATATAGGAGATAACAACCATTGCCTCTTTATATGTAATTATTACAATAATAGGCCAAGCTCTTTCTCCACACGACCTGTCAGTGAATCTAATGCTAAACGGAGACGCTGACCTAGAAAATAACCAGAATATATTTATATTTCAAACTGTCCATGAATATATTCGCAGTACCAAAAGATTTGATCAAAGCTATGAAAACTTCGAGGTGTATGTTCGCACCAGGATTCTCGGAGATGGAATTGTTGGGGTGGTAAGCTTTTGGAGGCATGGATTGTGTGTCTAAGTGTGGTGGGGCGGGATGGGTCTTGGCATCTGATGCTTTCGTTTCAACTGAAATAATGTGTTGTTGTTGTTTTTGTTTTTGTTGTGAAATTGAATTGTGGACTAAATTATATAGACTATGCTTTATGAACGCGTCATAATTTGTGATCTGTGATCTGTTTCGTTTCATTGCACCTGGGCGCACGACTTAGGCCGCTATAAGCGCCAGATTCCATCAGTCTTGTCTTGGAGAGTTTTCGTGTGAATATGCACCTTTAAGAGGAGGTTGACGTACGCACATACACACACACACACACACACACACACACACACGCACGCGCACATACACGCGCGCGCACACGCACACGCACGCACACGCACGCAGGCACGCACGCACGCACGCACGCACGCACGTACGCACGCACGCACACACACTGGAACAGATCAACAGGCAATCACGCATGAAATTGCTTAAATTGCATAAATATACTCACACACGCACGCACGCTCCCGCACATGAACGAATGCAGGTACGCACAAATGCATAACACACGCGAATAGCGAATACTTATTAGATATATTGCAAGTACTTTATGGTTTTAAACACGCAAACAGGTGCACATCTACATACATATTCACGCACGAATCACAACAATGCTACAGACTACTTAACTACTAAAATCAGATAAAAACACAAAGATGCTTTAAAAGGCACATGCATGTACACACATATATGTACACAATTCAAAATCTTATCTTAATTATTCTATTAATTTTCATTTAAATCTTATATTCATTATGGTATACGTTCTTATTAACTGCACATTTTCGTCATTATTATAAGCTACTGTATAGTATTCGGAGCGAGTCGTAACTAAGTTGGAGACAACTTGTGACTCTTGAACAATAAAAATATGTTTAAACTAATAACTTTTGCATATATTTGTATGCACGCTGCACGTACATGACACCTCATTCACTGCATATTACATGCACATCCGGCACAATTCACTGCACTTATCACGTATGACTGAGTATGAAATGAGGACTGAATAAATGTTTCTTTATTACAGATCATCATTGCTTCAACATTTGGCGGGCGGTATATAATATGTACTAGCAGTAACTTATTTTGGCGGGCGATATATAATATGTACTAGCAGTGACTTAATTTGGCGGGCGATATATAAGATGTACTGACAGTAACTTACTTTCTTTTACATTTTACTCATCAATGTTGAAAGATCATTTTTATGTCAGGAAATTACTTTTGTACATATCCTTGTTTATTATATATTCAACTAATTTATCACCAGGTCGTTAATTGTATTAACCATGGCTACAGGTTGTGACAACTTAACACAGTCCGATATTGATCTTATGTTACAAACTTTGAGAAATACAGGTGACTATGTGGTATTAAGCAAGGATGAGTTCGAGCGGATGAGATAAACTACCGCACCAGTCTCCAGTACACCCGCCCATAATGCATTTCCATTTCAGGCTCAGGAACCCAGGCTGGGTGGTGGGCATAAACTAAATTTTCGCTCACCTGGTCTAAATATGCTCAGATCCAGATTTCGTTTTCAGCTGGCGGACGGTGGATAAAACACAGATCAAAGCTATCATTCACATAATGTCCCATATGCACTGGAAACACCCAAAACTGCCATTCTTTTCAGGAGATGATCCATCACTGAAAGGCGATATCTCATATGATGTTTGGCGATTTGAGGTTAGGTGTACCCTGTCTAATGAGGTCAATAGTGAACATGTTCTCTTGCAGGTGATTAGAAAATCTCTACGAGGCACTGCCAGGCAAGCATTGATACCGCTTGGTGAAAGTTCCACCTCTGCTGACATACTGGGGAAATTGGACACTTTGTTTGGCAACGTCAGTAGTAACGAGTCTATCAAGCAACTATTTTACATGGCATCACAGAAAGAAGGCGAGTCAGTAACACCCTTTCGTTGTAGGTTAGTAAATGTATTGCACGTTACAATTACCAATAGCCATGTTAATTGTGCAGTAAGAAACGATATGCTACGATCCAAATTTTGGACAGGGCTTAATATTGAAAAGCTTAGGAACGAAACACGTCATAAATATGATTCAATCAAAGAATATGCTACGCTTCTTAAGGAAATACGTATTGTAGATCAGGAGATTTGCTGGAACAAGCCCCCATTGAAGGTAATGCATAATACGGTACAAGCGCCAGCAGAAACGGATAACATTGACAAATTATCTGACCAAATGAATGCCTTGATGGGGAAAGTTAGAAATCTAGAAAGACAAATTGAGATTAATCGTTTCAATCTTTTTCAGCTCCTACCAATGCGTACCCCAATGCTGAGAGAAGCCAATACTATGGTAACCAAGAGGTACCAGATGATTACCATGGCAACCCGGGACGAGGTCACTGCAGAGGCACTGGACGCAGTACATTTCGTGGCCGCCCACATAACCCAGGAACAAGACAACCCACATTTGAACCAGAAGAACCGGAACATGGTAAGCAAGAGCTAAACGGGTAACTTCCTCTCGTGTAGGGCAAATGGAGGAAGTGGATAATAGTTATTGCCCTATGTTAGCAGATGTGAATACTAACAGTCTTCACCATATGCGTATTGGTTCATCCAATGTAGGAGAGATAAGAATATGTGGTATACAAGTTAATGCATTGATTGACAGTGGATCAACGATTACTTGTGTATCACAGGATCTTTATCAATCTATTGATCCGAAAGCCAAACTTCATGACATTGAAGATGTTGACTTAAAGATTTATGGTGTTTGTGGTAGAAAGCTGCCATACTTAGGATATATTGAAGCGGAAGTTATTATTCATGTACATGTAATGATGCTATTTATATGCCAGTACTGGTAGTACCTGCAGCAGAGTACAATGACTCGCAGTGCCTGTTATAGTTGGTACAAATGTGATAAGACTATGTAGAAATGTTATTCATACAGATCTATCTATACCACTTGCATGGCAAACTGCTATAGATATTTTGTGTGAAAATCATGCAATTACTGTCAAGACCACTAACAAAATTTCAATTAAATTACGTCCGCTTGAGGTAAGAATGCTTTCTGGTGTTGCTCGGAATACAGACAGCTTTACCACGCCATTGTAGAATCCACAAATACATCTCAATCTGGTAGTTTAACTGTATGTCCTAGGGTAGTTGCATTAAAACAACATCGTGATTATGTTCGTGTTCCAGTTGAAGTGTGTAATATATCGAGCAAAGTGATTCAGATTCAGCCTAATTCAATAGTTTCTTAGCTTAGTGAAGCAAAGGTGATTGATTCCTGGGATACAGAGAGTTCAACTCCTTCAAATGCTAGAGAGACGCCACATAATGGTTTCATGGCGGACACTGGCGTTGTTGTGAACATAGAGGCATTGCCAGAATCGCAGCTGCAGGAAACTCATGAACTATTGAGAATGTGGGAACACATTCTTTCACGTTCTTTTAAGAATCTTGGAATAACAGATTTAGTTGAGCACACCACCAATCTGACAGATAACATAACCTTCAAGGAACCATATCGGAGAATCCCTCCAACTATGTTCGAAGAAGTTAAATAGCACTTAAAGGAGATGGTGGAAGCTGGTGCAATTCGTAAATCAGCTAGTCGGTATTCATCGAGTGTTGTACTTGTGAGGGAAAAAGAGGGTTCCTTAAGATTCTGTATTGATCTGAGAAAATTAAACAATAAACCTATTAAAGATGCTTATAATTTACCGAGAATCGACAGCGCGATGGACACATTGATAGGCACCAAATACTTTACTAAACTTCACTTTCATTCAGGACATTGGCAGGTGGAAATCAAGAGGAGGACAAACAGAAAACTGTATTTTCTGTGGGCGCTCTAAGTTTCTGGGGATGCAACCGGGTGGCTTTTGGGCTAACGCACCAGCAACGTTTCAGAGGTTAATGGAAACATGCATTGGTGAGATGAACCTAATGGAGTGCTTAATCTTTATAGGTGATATTCTTGTGTTTTCAAGTACGTTCGAGGAACATTTAATTCGTTTGGAGAAAGTGTTTAAGCGGCTAGAAGACCAGACTCTTACACTTAAGCCATCGAAGTGTGAGTTCTTCAAAACAGAAGTAACTTATCTAGGCCACTTGGTGTCAGAGCATGGTATCCATACGGATCCGGGGAAGATTTCAGCACTTACCACATGGCCAGTTCCAACTTCTGGCAACGTCTTTGAGGAAATTCCTAGGGTTCACTGAATATTTCAGGCGATTCGGCAAGAATTATACAAAGATAGTTAAGCTACGTAAACACCTTCTTGTTGGACACTCCACCAACAGCGTGTCAAAGAAAACAAAGAAGCAGAGGTCGCACTCAATATGGGAAGATGAACCACAGCGAGCATTTGATACCATAATAGTGAAGTTAACCCCAGCGCCAGTGCTAGCTTATGCAGACTTTACAAAACCATTTATAGTAACAGTGGATGTATCAACAGATGGTTTAGGTGCGGTACTCTATTAGATTCAAGATGGGAAGGAACGCGTCATAGCATATGCTAGCCGTGGCTTGCGTGGCAGTGAGTGTAATTATCCAGCACATAAAATAGAATTATTGTGTCTTAAGTGGGCATTATCAGGTAAGTTTCATGACTAGCTTTATGGCAATACCTTCGAAGTATGCACAGATAATAAGCCTCTAAATTATGTTACGAAAACAGCCACACTGGATGCAACAAGCGATCGGTGGTTAGCTTCCTTATCTAATTACAACTTTAAGCTAATATATAGGGCAGGGAAATCTAACAGTGATACGCATGGACTTTCATGGCGGCCATATCAAACAGAGGAGATGTTTTCAGAGGTTGTGAAAGCTATCTGTCATGCAGATTTAGCACCAAGTGAAGTTCTTCCATTAGCAGAGAGTGCAGTTATCAGTGACAAACTATCTTCAGAACAGACAGAGGAGTCCAACTTAGAACCTAGAGAGTTTAGTAGAATTGATTGGGCCAAAGAATAAGCTACAGATCAAATTCTAGCTAGAGTTATATACCTAGTAAGAAAAGTAATAAATCTAAGGCTAAAGGATCTAAGAAATGAACCAGCAGAAATACTGAAATACACCCGTCAATGGAAGAAGCTGAAGATTTGTGATACTATTCTATACCGAACTACTCAAATGGATGGACAACCTAAAGAGCAAATGGTATTGCCACTGTCTATGAGAGAAATTGTTTTGAAAGGGCTTCACGATGATGTTGGTCATCAAGGCAGCGATACGACCTTGTGGCTAGTATGCCAACGATTCTATTGGCCCGACATGGTGGCAAGTGTCGAGGAGAAGATAGTTCATTGTGGAAGATGTATTGGACAGAAAACCCTTCCAACTATTAGTGCTGAACTTGTATCTATCCAAGTTCACATCCAATTGAACCGCTATGTATTGATTTTCTGTCACTAGGGAAATCAACGCGTAGTTTTGAAGATATCCTAGACATTACAGACCATTTCACACGATATGCGCAAGCTGTGCCCACTCGCAACCAAACCACCCACACAACTGCTAAAGTCTTGTATGAAAATTTTGTCATGCACTATACTTTCCCAGCGAAACTACATAGTGACCAAGGTAGGAACTTCGAGAGAAGGGTAATTCAAGAACTGTGCCAGATTGCTGGGGTAGAGAAAACTCGGACAACTCCTTACCATCCAATGGGGAATGGGATGACCAAAAGATTCAATCAGGCACGCCTGAAGATGCTCGGGACGCTAGAAGAAGATCAAAAGTCTGACTGGAAATCCTATGTATGACCATTAGTACATGCATATAACGCGACAATACATAAGTCAACAGGTTTTTTCACCTCATTATTTAATGTGTGGGTGGCATCCCAGACTAGCAATAGATGCTTACTTAGGAATTGAGTGTAACACAGACCTATCGGTGAGTAGGCAGAGTTATACCAGAAAGCCACGTAAAAGACTAGACTTTGCTTATAAAGTTGCTGCAGCTCAAGCTCAAAAGAGTGGCAAGCGATACAAAGGTTACTACGATCACAAAGTAAGGGAGTCTACTATTGAAATTGGTGGCAGAGTTCTGGTACGGAATGTTGGACTCAAAGGTAAGCATTAATAAGCTGACAAATGGACTAGAGATTCATATATTTTTATTGCAATTCCAAATACTGATACACCAGTTTACAAGGTTCAGCGAGGGACTGGAAAAGAATTAGTCAGAATCTTGCACCGTAATCTATTGCTACCTTTTATGGGGTTTCCATGTGCAGAACCTGTTGAGACAGAAGATGAAGTGCCTATGTCTAATAACATGGCCAGAATGACCAGAAGTAAGATGGTAAGTGGGAATGGTCAAATAGATTCAGAAGCTCAACATTTCTCAGACTCAGATGACAGTACGGATAGTGAGGTGAGCTGTACTCCTAAGTGTATACTCCCTGCTAGGAGGAATGCCAGATGCAGACACGATACCGCAGTTTCACCTGGCCATACACAAACGTCCAGCCCTGTGGAGTGAGGCCGAGGCCGTGAATCAGCATCAGTTACTCACCAAAGCTCAACAGAAGTAAGCAACACAGGTATTGTAAGTATATCTGGTGCAAGGAGCTCGGAGTTAACAGGTAATAGTCGTATTGTTGAACAATCACCAATACTACCTTGACGATCGAGTCGGCAAAACAAACCACCGGACAGATATGGTGAGTGTGTTATGGGAATTCTGCAGGGGAAGTATTCATTTAATATATGTTTATTGAGAAGACATTATTGGACATGTATATATTACTATGTGGTAAGTTTATGCGTATGTTACCTTGTTTTTAGTATGAACCAATGTTGTTCTGCTGTATTTCAGGTGATGCTGTGAGTACAATATAGGCCTGAATGAAGGAGCCGCCTAATTCGCATATGGATTATGTAAGTCAAACCTTATGGTAAGGGCAGATATATTGCATTCCATTTTATCATACTATTTATACCATATGTAATACTTATGCTTAAATATAAAATATTAACATATGATATATTTTTAGTGAATATGATTGTGTTGTACAGAAATATTAACTGTGATAATCCATGGTGGAGCAGAAATATAAACAATACATTTTAAATATTGAATGTCTATCTATTGTTTGTCTATTGCAGGAGACATTTCCTCTGGCCATGGGGAGTATGTCACAGGCTTTATATATATGACTGTTACTTTCACGGTGTATTTATTTGAATTATAAGTTATATTCCCTTTAATAATATGGTATATCCCCTTCAATGCATATTAATTCATATTTTATGGCATGACTTTGGATTTCAATGCCAGTTCAGTATCACCACACCTTTAATGAGTAACATGTCACATGCAATGCTGTTGACTTTTATTTCTTTACAGGAATCTGGTCACGGCTGATATGATTAAGGCATGTCAGCTTGTGATAGCAGCAATGCGAGTGTTAATGTCTTTGTAATATGTTACCACTGCGTTTTGTCAATGTTGTGTATGAGGAAGTGAGTAGCTTGGGATGTGTTTGGCTGTGTATATGGTAACTACTCCACTCCTATAGCATGGCACACACTAAGAAACCAGTTTATGCAAATCAGTTCTCAACCTTAAGGCGTTCGGACGTCAAATCAGATTAAATATTTGTGCATTATATACGCGTGTGTATCAGTTTGGCTTGGAGATATTGTGGATTATTGGGAGTATTGGAACCGCTGGTAAGATTATAACTAGTTGATATTATTTGTATCTATTGTATTACTATTTTCCGTGGTATAATGTATGAATTTGACATGTTGATTAAACCCGTTTCATTCTGTGTGTTATGAATGCTTGTATTTCGAGGTAGTTGTGTGAAGCGTGCTGCTGTTTTGGTCCAATGAGGCAGCAACAACTTTCGCTCAAACTGACTCGAAATATGCAGCAGATTCGTGACGTAAGAATGAAAGGGTTAATTACAATTCATCTGTATGTGTGGCTTGCCTTCTCACACAAACAGACGAGTTACCAGTTTCCCTCTATATGATAAGTCCTAGTTACCTTGTAGGCAATGTTGTAGTAACGTGTGCTGCTCATAACTGCAACAGTTCCCACTTCCAACAACACGGACGGTATTACAGTAGTTAACAATCTGTCTGATTCACTTGTGGTACGCGAATTCGTTTTGCATTTTATGTATATAGTATTGTCTTTATGACATACCTATTTTGTGGATGGCAAATTGTTATTTTATGTGTACTTTCCAATACCTAATTAACACATACTTTACAGTTTGTGATTAGACACACTTACTTCACTAATGCACACGCACGCACGCACGCACGTTCGCGCGCACACACGCACGCACAAACCCACACGCGAGCGCGCACGCACGCACCCACGCACACACACACGGGCTCACGCACACATAGGCACATTCCCAAAAACTTACACTTTCACGCGCATATGCACACACGCGCGCACGCACGCACACACACTCATAATGATATTTATTTTTAGAATATTGATGCCATGTGTGTTTACAGGTCGTTTATCTGGGTTTAAATCCCCTTGTTATAAATAAAGGCATCGAGACACCGTATATGCGTTTCTTTGCATAGGCACCTCCAACGATCCATGACACAAAAATTATCCAGGCATTGGCTATGACCGGGTATAAAAAGATGAAATACCAGATCTAGTCAATTGTCGACCAATAGAGACCATGACGATACACTTGAATTCGTCAACCTGAATATAGATAATATGGAAAATGTGGAAAATGTGGAATATTAGAAAACAAGGCATCGATACACCGTATATATGTTTCTTTGCATTGGCACCTCCAACGATCCGTGACACAAACATAATCCAGGCATTGGCTATGATCGGGTATAAACAGATGAAATACCAGATCTAGTCATTTGTCGACCAATAGAGACCATGACGATACACTTGAATTCGTCAACCTGAATATAGATGATATGGAAAATGTTGAATATTAGAAAACAAGGAGATGTGTAAAAAACTTGAGGGCAACTGCTTTTGTTTTAAATGTAAATGTAGACTGGTGGCCAAAATGGCCAGAATAAATAGTAAATAACTACTATAGGATTATCTCTCCTCAAACATCGAGTGATCTAAACCACTGAATGGTGCATATCTATGTCTCTGCGGGTTGTAACACTTTTCGACACACGTGAAAATGTATGAGGATAACTATGATGTAGTATGACAAAAGTAATGCAAATTGTGCCATATAATCGATCTAGGCCACCTGCATCTTGAAAAAAGCTCCAATGAGCGGCACGCATGGGTGTACCTTATTCGTCGTACGGATCGTGATTACGTCGCTTCGGGATGACAGCCAGGAAATTAACGATTCCTTCTTAGGACGCCATGCCCGTCTGGCGCGTGTACTTAAATCCGTTACATATGTCTGCTATGTTAATGATCAAACGCGCTTGTGGCAACGCTGTATATATATGTCTAGAACGACATGTCTGGAAACATAATAACTCATTTTGGATTACATATATCTCAGCTGGTAAATATATGCTTGATAGACGTGTACAAATCCTACTCATCCCGTGGCATAACTAAAATACACAAGAATCAACGGGCACATCAAATAGTATAACTCGGACCTAATGATCGCGCGTATATTAATTATGATGCCGTACCTAAGTACTATATTCATAGTTTGCTATAATTAAACAAAAAATGTCGATGCTGAGCTAACTTGGTCTGACACCTAGATGGTTTGGGCTAATTCAAGAATTGCTGGGCGAATGTTATGGTTGAATGGATACTCGGTGTTACTCATCTCCGAGGCCATGGGGATTTGATCGGCAAGAGAGACACGTTGGTATTCATTATACGGCAACAATCCAGGAAAAATAAACATTAGACATCGACGACAGCAACAAACATACCATCACAACCACCACGACCACCATGGCCTCCAATATCAAAGCCACCGCCACCATAACCGTCGCAACAACAACACAAACAACAACAGCAACAAAACGGAACAACAACAACATCAACAGCAGCAGCAGCAGCAGCAGCAGCAGCAGCAGCAACATCATGGCGATCAGATACAAACATAACAGGAGTAATAGGAAGATTGACAATGTCAAAGACAACAAAAGAAACCATCAGAAACAGCGACCGCAACCAAAACCGAATTCGCAACCACTATCCTGACAATGACAACAACAACCACGACGACAAAGACAACAATGACAACGACAATGACAACTACAGCGACAAAAATAACAATGACAATGACAACGACGATGACGAGGACGCCAATGACAGTATGACAACAACAACGAGTCTCACATCAATTCATCCACTGTGCAACTGACAGACCCACAACACGACACTGGGAAAGGCGCATAGGACACTTAGCTGCGGGTATAAACAAAGGAATTCTGGTTCAGTTGTCGATTCACTGGATTCATTGGAGTCTGATGGTTTTGCGAGCACACGTTTTAAGTTCCCGAAATGAGACTTCAGTGTATTTTAATCATACAGATTTGCAAGTGGGTTCTTCTCATAGCATGTGTATTAGTACATCATCTTTGGATATGATAATTGTTTCCTCTGATATTTTATCCATATTGAACAGCATAATAATTCACTGACTTAATTATTATGTACATACGGAAGCAGTGTTCAGAATGACCTTTATGGCAAGGGAGTTCATAATGACCTTGTATACTACTGTAGCAAGATGTTGATGGTGTACTGTGATCTGCTAAAGTTCTAACCTACAACCACGTCCGGCCACTGCAACCGATCCTTCTTTTTTGGCTACTGATTGTTATCATCACTGTTTAACCCCAGAGGGTGTGTGCTCAATGTATTCTTATCTACCTCTTGTAGGTCAGTAGGTAGAATACTTAGCATACATTTAATCGCGGAGCGGTATTCTCTAGCCACTTTTAGGTGTTGGCACCATTCATGGCAAGTTCCAATGCTCTCAGTTCATGTGTAAACTTATTAGTGACATCGTTCATGAATTGTCTCATCTTTTAGATGTTCTGCGGCTATAGGGCTGTCATCGAGATGGATCATTCCATCAAATGTGAAGTGTATGCCATCTGTGTACAGCATACGCCTTCTCTGTTGAAAGGCCCAGTGCAGATGCTGGGTGTTTGGCCTAGTGACCCCTCCATTACGGATGCCAGGGCTGCAGGAATGGAGCATGTAGAGAGCAGCGGAGAGAGGATATCTCCATATGCAGAACTGGTATAAACATTTCGAATGAATCAGACTGTGTTTTATTAAATCTCAGTGTGTTATCTTTAGATAGTATCAGTGTTTGGGGAGTGCCACATACAACTGTACCGATGCAATGGCTGCGCAATTGCAGCCTCGTTTAATGGCACTGGTTCAGGCGCCAATTAAGCATTTCAATCATCCTAGGAAAACAGAGGAAAGATCTTCCGCATGCTGTTGAGGAGAAGCATTACCTGCAGGTGTGAATGTGAACCAACAGTGGTTGGTGACACATGCGTATACAGAGGTGCCCATGCATTAAACACACGCACGACTTTCAGAAAATACGCAAGTATAACGAGACTTTCGCGATAATATATTTTTGCAATAGAGTGCATTTACATTACAGTTGTGAGAGACTGGCTACACAGAAATGAATCATAAACCATCATAAACGATCATAAACTTGGGACAAATAAATGAGTAGACGACCGTTTGAGACGCATGACAAACACTATTTAGCAAACTATAGATTTTGTAAAATTATGATACATTTATGGATAGCACTTATTTCAATAGATAGCAGTTTGTTAATGACTGCCTATGAGTGATTGGAGATGCTATAGCTTTTGTAAAATCAGAAATTTGAACCCTTGGATTAATCATTCCACCTAATATGTTTTGAAATATATATGTATAGATACATTCAAGGATAGCAAATATTATGATTCATCACAGATTATAGATAGCAGTGTGCCAATGGCCGCCTATGATTGAATGGATAAACGGCGAGCTTGTTCCGCCTGGCTTGGCATTGTGTGACATAAATATATCATGGACTGTTAGCTGCCAATAACAGCAAATCGATATGATAGGGCTGTAGTTAACTGCATAGTGGACTGTTGTCTGATGGTATCAGTAAATTAACATAATAGAGATTGTGTGGCTTAGTATGAATACCTCTATGGCATTATCCAGGCCTGACGACCTCGAGTAGGAGGTGCGAGAGATAAACATCATTCGCCTCCGTATTGCGCATGCAAAATTAAAAAAAAACCTGTGTATATGATATGCAGAAGGTCACTGGTACTGCCCCGATCCCTTCCACTAACATCATTTGTCCATGGCAACAAAACTGGATTCCAATGGCAATGGACCTTTTCGGTTTTAGCTATGTCCTGCCCATCTCTATCTAAGCTCCACCCACACCTCGCTCGTGTTGGGATCGATCGATCTCTGAACTCTCTGACTATCAATTTCCGAAAGAATACACAGGAACGCTGGTGCATATTTTGAAACTAATTTGTCTGGGCACTGTTGCTGCATAAGGCAGCACCAGCGCCCAGTAAAATTGGTTTCAAAATATTCCACAGGTTGTTTATTAAATAGCAAAGAATTACAAAGACATACAACGTGTTGGACTTTTTGAGATTTGATGACGGTCTATGTGGAAGCCTTTGTGACGTCAGATGATGGATGGATACTCTGGATAGGTGAATTGCGGGTATAATATCACGATTATATAGTATTATCATCCTAGAAACTGCTGTTTGTCCTGCGGATACTTGTAGACAGATCGTCCTGTGATCTACCTGTCTGCAGTACTGCTGGCACATGCAATTTTCTGAAACAGCAGAAAATACGTGACATCATCTGTTTGTAGCAGTTCAATGTTGCCATCGTAAATTATGAACTGTAACGCAGACATATGTGGGTGTAAGTACTGCGGTTGGCGCAGTTTGTTTGTATGCTGCTGTGTGTGTTTGTGTACTTGTTTGTATGCCGCTGTGTGTGTTTGTTTACTTGTTTGTATGTCGCTGTGTGTGTTTATTTACTTGTTTGTATGCCGCTGTGTGTGTTTATTTACTTGTTTGTATGCCGCTGTGTGTGTTTGTCTACTTGTTTGTATGCTGCTGCGTGTGTTTGTTTACTTGTTTGCATGCCACAGTGTGTGTTTATTTACTTGTTTGTATGCCACTGTGTGTGTTTATTTAGTTGTTTGTATGCCGCTGTGTGTGTTTATTTACTTGTTTGTATGCCGCTGTGTGTGTTTGTCTACTTGTTTGTATGCTGCTGTGTGTGTTTGTTTACTTGTTTGTATGCCGCTGTGTGTGGTTATTTACTTGTTTGTATGCCGCTGTGTGTGTTTATTTACTTGTTTGTATGCCGCTGTGTGTGTTTGTCTACTTGTGTGTATGCTGCTGTGTGTGTTTGTGTACTTGTTTGCATGCTGCTGTGTGTGTTTGTGTACTTGTTTGTATGCCGCTGTGTGTGTTTGTGTACTTGTTTGTATGCCGCTGTGTGTGTTTATTTACTTGTTTGTATGCCGCTGTGTGTGTTTGTTTACTTGTTTGTATGCCGCTGTGTGTGTTTATTTACTTGTTTGTATGCCGCTGTGTGTGTTTGTCTACTTGTTTGTATGCTGCTGTGTGTGTTTGTGTACTTGTTTGTATGCTGCTGTGTGTGTTTGTTTACTTGTTTGTATGCCACTGCGTGTGTTTATTTACTTGTTTGTATGCCACTGTGTGTGTTTGTTTCCTTGTTTGTATGCCGCTGCGTGTGTTTATTTACTTGTTTGTATGCCGCTGTGTGTGTTTGTTTACTTGTTTGTATGCTGCTGTGTGTGTTTGTTTACTTGTTTGTATGCCGCTGTGTTTGTTTGTTTACTTGTTTGTATGTCGCTGTGTGTGTTTATTTACTTGTTTGTATGCCGCTGTGTGTGTTTGTTTACTTGTTTGTATGCCGCTGTGTGTGTTTATTTACTTGTTTGTATGTCGCTGTGTGTGTTTATTTACTTGTTTGTATGCCGCTGTGTGTGTTTATTTACTTGTTTGTATGCCGCTGTGTGTGTTTGTTTACTTGTTTGTATGCCGCTGTGTGTGTTTATTTACTTGTTTGTATGCCGCTGTGTGTGTGTGTCTACTTGTTTGTATGCTGCTGTATGTGTTTGTGTACTTGTTTGTATGTTGCTGTGTGTGTTTGTTTACTTGTTTGTATGCCGCTGTGTGTGTTTGTTTACTTGTTTGTATGCCGCTGCATGTGTTTATTTACTTGTTTGTATGTCGCTGTGTGTGTTTATTTATTTGTTTGTATGCCGCTGTGTGTGTTTGTTTACTTGTTTGTATGCCGCTGTGTGTGTTTGGTTACTTGTTTGTACGTCTCTCTGTGTGTTTGTTTACTTGTTTGTATGTGTCTCTCTGTGTTTGTGTACTTGTTTGTATGTTTGTCTGTTTATTTACGGGTTTGCCTGCCTGTTTATCCCAGTGATATCTCTATAGTCCAATAAGTTAAAATTGCCAAATTTGGCTTATTGATTCACATTGATAGCTACGCAAAAATGATTTTGAGGTCAAACGGTCAAATTTCCTCGACACGAGGTCACAAAGAACATTTCGAAATACAGATTTTTAGCCAGAAATCGGGAACGTAAGTATACTAATCACCAACTTTGGACCATCCATTCATATTTCAGGTGGCTAGAAGTTCTCTGAGTTTCAGAACAACGAATCATGTCTAATACCATTAGTTTGCCTATACATCAGTATCTTTCATCTGGCTGGTGAGATAACATATACACACGTCTTTATAGTTAATATAATACTTATTAATATACAACTTACAGTGGGATACTGCGACTTATTCGTTTACATAGCTGGCAACAATCCACAGAGTGATATTCGCGTCATGGGGTGGGACCAACTATCCAAAACTACAGGCCGTGCCCTACCCCAACTCCAACTGACTGCCATCCCATGTTCTATTAGAAGCATGTGGCGTCAGTCCATAGTCACAAACCTTGGTGACAAACAGTTTCACCTAATCCCTGACAAGACATTCAGTATGCACAGTACATAGTTATAGATTAAGTACAACATTAAAGCGTGGGCACAATACGCCTAGGATGTATATAATCCATAGTAGTGTGTGTAGATCAATGGACGTGTGTGTTACTGTCCATGTATTGTGAGTTCACTTGTGTGTTTAGCTGCGCGCGTGGGTTTTTCATTTATTCATGCACGTGGTGTAACTGTCTTGTGCGCGCATGCGTGGGGTCCTCTGTGCGCTCCTTTATGGGCGCGTGTTTATATCCATTTCTGTCCTGATGTGTGCTGTATATATTCCGTGTCCTGGTGCACATGTGGTATATGTCTGTTTATGAATCGTGTTTGATGTTAACGGACCAACTATCTAAGTCAGTAACTGTATTGTTAAGACAGCGCATACGCGTAAGCCGGCATCTCCATCGAGTACATTCTAGTTTATACATATATTCCCAGATACACACGATATAATTCTGCAAATACTCAGAGTACCGATCATGCCGGTGGCTCTAGTCTGTATCAATCTCTGACCCACGCGCTCAGATTTGTAGATTGACTGTAATATATATTTGTAAAGATATCGTTTGTCAGTTCTAGGGTCAAGCCGCATGCACCATCACACTGCTTGGTAACCGGATTCCACTGTTCTATGCACATAGACCTGCCAATTGAAAATAGCATCGCTAACATATGCAGCTGTTTTTGATGTGACAAGTCAACATCATTCTAATTAACGTGTTTGAATTTATCTACGACGATCCACCAATCCCTCAAAACATCATATTATGCATAACTTGATAGTAGTCCACATGGATACACCATGCACCGGGCCAATAGAAAATCCATAAGTGAATAAGTCACCGGTTCAATGAAGATCCAAATATAGTACAGCGACAGCTGGCGGTGACCACTCGATCTTAATGAGCTGCCATCTTACGGTTCCAACGATATTTTGCTAGGGCAAATGACCTGCGCAAGTGGCCACTCCCCTTGAGCACCCACTCTTGGATGACGCAAAAAGCAGTTAATGTAGAGTATTGAGTGCGTGCATATGTGAGATAGGTATAAAGAGGAGTCGGAATGTCATAGGGAAACAAAAAAAAGCTAATTACACAGCATCTATGACATACATAAAACATGCATTGTATAATTCACTGTGACTTATAGTCTCAGTTAGTGCCTCGAATAACTTAATGGCCCATGTTTCTCTACTGATAGGCAATATTAACAAGAGATTTCTAGATATGACACGCCCATTTCTAGCTACACTCCGACCACAGATGTATTTGTATTGGAATCGATTTATATCATTTCAAAATTCTGGACCAGAGTTCCGATTCTAAGGCAACTGTACATTTAAGCAGTTGAATATTTTGGAATTAACATGACTGGGGCTCTTGCTGCATATGGAAGTTAATTAAATTATAAAGTCACCACTTGACAGTCTTTTCGATTTTCATGATTTTAATACATCATTATGATCGTGACTGCATCTGTCTAGCTACGTATTTGATTACGGCGTCAGATACGTGAGTGACAGATTGGGTCTCTCCATTAACTGGACTATTGTGAAAATAATGATTTGCCAAATAGTATTGAATCTAGATTTGCCAATATTGGAATATCCTGCTTTAGCATACATGAGAGAAAATAGGAATTATAAAGTACTTATGGCCGTTGATGAAAGAACGCACATCAAAGGAAAGTATTTCTCCGCACAGTAAGTACAGACTCTTTCAGACTCAACTGTTCAGGAAATAGCTTCGTCATCTTGGCCACGATCTGGGACAGGCCGGACAGCGGCTTGGAACTGGCAACACCATCTTTACATAAGACATTCAGAGCTAAGATTATCTATTACCTATCTAGTACAACGGATAATGTCGAGAATTGTTCAAATCGTGATAAAGGCATGACATTTGGCATTTAAGTACTTTCACATGTGTAGAATCACATAAAAGCAAGCCTCACTCTGGATCGTTCCCGTGAAAGATGATATTAGAAATTTAAAAAATAGCACTGTTTTGGCATAATTTCCACAGATGAAAATCGCTTAGACGGCGCTGTACATAGAACAATGCTCTTATAATGTCTCATTAAAAGTTAAATGAATGTTTCGCGTGATCAACAGAGAAATCTTACAAAATCTACATCTATTGCATAAACCTTTTTTAATCCGAAAGGCCAAATGCAAAATAATTATATTCTAATTATGAAACATTCTGCGAAAAGTACGAATTTGACAGGAAATAGTTTTACCTAAGTAGTAGTAGAATTGTAGGGCTGTCATAACTGAGGGCTGTCAGAACAGAGGATCGCCGAGGCGTGATAATGTTGCAGCAGCTCGTCCGAACTGCCATTTATATACACATCCTCAGTGGTATTCCGATCACCTGTGATCAACCACACATTACATGGTCCGAACGCCCATTTAGAGACATACATTCTACATGGTGTACCGATCACACATTACAGGTCTACTCATCCAGCGACGAATCTGATCAACATGAGTGCTTCTCCTGACCTAATAGTAGACGAGTTTCTCGCCATTTACAACCACCCACTAGAACTATGGAGGTACATGCATGGTGCAGGCTGTGTGGCATGGCGGGAAAAGGTGGCAAGATCATTACATGACCTGGGCGACGATGCAAATAGATCGCTTGGGTCATGGTGTGCGTTGCTTGACCTAATAATCCTAACAGTAGTAGACGAGTTACTCGAAATCCACCAACAGCACAGGAGTTAAGAAGCTATCCACTGACAGAAATAACATTAGCGCAATTATCGACGTATTTAGATCATCTGCAATGATCTAGATGCTGCCAACCCCCGAAAATCCGGGTGCATTCCGCTCTAATCTCTCCCGGTTCCATAGAGCCCACATATGTTTACCATCTCTAGTTGGATATCATGCACGGACGCTGAGAAGACGACATTCTGATGCTCCTTGGAACAGCTTATGCTTTTGCTTGCAGCAACAGCTATATTATTGATGCAAACAAGTATGCTCTGCTTGCAGTAAGAAACTTAGCTGCGAGTATAAATAAAAAAGTTATGGTTCTACTCACGATTCATTGGATTCCTTGGATTCTGATGTTTTACGAGCACACGTTTTAAGCTCATGTAATGAGACTTCACTGTATTTTAAACATACATATTTGCAAGTGGTTTCTCCTCATACCATACGTATTAGTTCATCATCATTGGATAAGATTATTCGTTCATCCATTCTGAACGGCTCAATACTTCCCTGACTTTTCGATTCTATAAACACTGAAACAATGATCAGAATGACCTTCATGACAAATGAGTTCACAATGGCCCGGGTTACAACTGCATCAATATGATAATGGTATAATGTGATCGGCTAATGCTGTAGCTTACAACAATGTCCGGCCGCTGTAACCGGCCCTTCTTCTATGGCTACTGTTTCATACCATCAGCAACACTGTTTATCCTCATCAGATTGATGCTCAATGTATTCAGATCTGCGTCTTGTAGGTCAGTATGTAGAAGTCTTAACATACAATACTCAGGGTGTGGCATCCTCTACAATCTTTAGAGGGGTTGGTATACTGCATCGCGAGTACCAAGGCTCTCAGCTCATAGGCAAACTCGTTAGTGGTGTCGTTCATGAATTGTCACATTAATCAGCTGCTCTGCAGCTATAGGGGTGTCATCGAGATGGAAAAGTGTATCGCCTGTGAAGTTTATGCTCCATTACAAGATGCTAGGGCTGCAGGAATGGATCACATAGGGAATACCAGAGAGAGGATATCTCCCTATGTAGAATCCCTATGGAGATTTCGAATGAAACAGCCTGCGCTCTTTTAAATCTCAGTTTGTTATCTTGAGATAGTATCAGTGTTTGGAGAGAGCCACAGACGAATGTACTAATACAGATTTGATTGTGCCCCAATAGTGGGTGGAATGAGTATACAGAGGTACCCATGTTTTAACCACGTGCACGGCGTTCATAAAATACGCAAGGATAACCAGACCTTCGCAATAAAGTATTTTTGGAATGCATTGCATTTATGTTATTGTTGCGAGAAAATCACCCTAAACAGGAATGAATAATGATAAACGATAATACACGACCATAGACTCGTGGCACATTGCTAATAATGGCAAATATTATTTAGCAAACGATAGGTTTTGTAAAATCATGATACATTCTTGGATAGCAAATATTATAATTAATACTAGGTTATGGATTGCAGTGTGTCAATGGCCACCTATGATTGATATATGTAAGCAGTTCATCGCTGGAGCTGTCAAGCCTGGATGTATGCCAATTTCTCAGAGGTTGGGGCGCTGTACATATTTTGAGACACTCATCCATGGCTGTGATGCCACCTGGCAAAAGGTATATGTAGACCAACAAGTTCTCACAAATATATCATAATGCAGTGCAAATACGAATGTTTAAAAGCATTTCTATTGTTAATAATTATAAGTGCATGTGCGGCGAGAGATGCCGTGTATTGTTGGTGTGTGGCGGTATGCGTGGTAATACGGTGTGTGTGTGGGTGGCAAATGAGTATCCGGTGCATACAAATGTCGGTGTAACAGAGACTTTCGCAATAATGTATTTTTGGAATGCATTGCATTTACGTTATTGTTGTGAGAGAATCTTACTAACCGGAAATGAATAATAATAAACTATCATACAAGATCATAGACTCGTGACAAATTACTAATTAGGCGACATTATAAGACATGTGGCAAACATTATTTAGCAAACTATAGGTTTTGTAAAATCAGGAATCTCAACACAATATTTTCAAATAAATTTGAAGCATTGGATTAATCATTCCACATAATATGTTCTGAAATATATATGTACAAATACATTGAAGGATAGCAATTATAATAATTCATCTTGCTTATAGATAGCAGTGTGTGAATAGCGGCCTATGATTGATTGGAGATGCCATGAGCGTGTTCAGTTCTAATGTAGAGTCAGCCAATGTATTATGTTGGCATGGCATGATGTGACATAGATGTATCATAGACCGGTAGCTTGTAATAACAGTAAATCGATATAATAAAGAGAATTTGGCTGAGTTTAAGAGCATTATGGACCGTTATCTGGTATTATCAGTAAATTAATATAATAGAGAGTATTTGGCCTAGTATTAATGCTTCTATGGCATTATCCAAGCCTGGCAATCGCAGGTAGGAGAAACGATAGATAAACAGCATTCGCTTCCGCATTACGCATGCATAATGAAAAATCCCGTGTATATCATATGCAGAAAGCCACTTGTACCGCCCCAACCCATCAGCACATCTGACGCCGCAGACTCTTCAGAAGCACGTGCATATCGTATGCACGTAATTGTTCTCCTTTTATCCAGCAACTTAACTAGACTTGTCATCATATACGAATATGCTAAAATACATTACGTAGACGAGCACGTGTATGTGGTTAGTAATAATAGATGGATTATTTACTAACTATGCCCACCCCTTTCTAGCTAATCACTGTGTCCCTAACAAAAGCTCCGAATTAATGACTAACTCTTTATAAGTCTGTTTATTAAATTGCAAATTTGTCAAAGGCATACCACACATAAGTGTACTGTTAGACATGTGTCACTTTCGCGTCGGACCTACGCCATTTGATTGCGACGTCAGATGAAAAGGGAGGCAGTTTCATTCTAATGTCAGATAATCGTGTGCCAGAACATGCCCTTCTATTACAATATCACACGAACTCCGGCACTATAGCCGCGTCACGAGTACTATCTTTATGGATACATGTCGTCCATGACAACACAACTCACGATACGAGCTCCATGGATTCCAATGACGCCGCTGTCTTCTGTTTCGTGTAAAATGACAATTGCGGGTATAGCATTACGATTATCGTATTATCATCGTAGAAACTGCTGTTTGTCATGGGAGCTGCATATTAGCATTTTGTCTTGGGAGTGACCTATCGGCAGTTCATCCTGGGAACTACCTGTCTGCAGTTTCTCCTGGGAGCTATCTGTCGGCAATTCATCTTGGAGCTACCTGTCGGCAGGTGGCAAATACAATTTTCTGAAACAGCAGAATATAAGTGACATTATCTGTTTGTAGCAGTTCAATGTTGTCAGCATAAATTAGGAAATGGAACGCCGACAAACGCTGGTGTAAGTATTGCAGTTTGCGCAGTTTGTTGTATGCCTCTCTGTGTGTTTGTTTATTTGTTTGTATGTTTGTCTGTTTATTTGCTTTTCGCCTTTATGTCCACCATGCATCCGGGTATTTACCAACTGTAGACAGTCTCCGAACCAAGTGTTCCGATTTGTAGAGTAACATTATTCCTTATTTGCAATGATACTGTCTGTCTTGCTAAGTCAGTTCTAAGGTTTAGATGCATGCACCAACACACTGCTTGGTAACCAGATTCCATTGTTCTATGCCATTAGACCTGCCAATTGAAAATAGCATCGCTAACATATTCAGCTATTTGTTTATGTGACAAGTCACGATCAAAAGCATCAGAGAATGCAATGATGGTACTAGAATTTAAGACACCGGTGCCATGCCATTACATATCTTCCATTCAATGTAAAAGTGGCACTTGTCTGCGAAGGTGGAAGGCGTAGAATGCAAAGCAAATCTAATCATAGTAAGAATATGTATGTCGAATCATAAAACCGTAAAGCCTATATATGCGTTGTATTGGCTTTGAGGACAAGGTTCTCAGATTGTATGCACAAGCTCGAGCACATCAGCACATTACAGGGAACAGATGATGAACGTATGCAATGCTGGAAGAGGGCATTATGTGTATGCGTGCTCGCAGCGTATGCGCGTGCGGTCGTCCGTACGTTCGTCTGCCCGCCTGTCCATCCGTCCACGCGGAATATATGACCTGCAATGTCAGCATCCAGTATGTTATGTAAAGAAAGTGGTGGCGAATAAATTACAACATGAATCTAAATTCGGCCAGAGAGCTGGTAATTTACAAGACAGTTTGTCTGTCAGGCTTCCATAATAGCTGGTGTCTTTTGGCAGTAAATGCTAGCATGCGTTGGCTTTGGTTTGTCCACAGTAATAGCTCGATTAGTATTGCATGGGGCTGTTTATAATGTATTGGACAGTACATTATGCTATTTTGACAATTCTTTGACATGAAAAGATGTTCCTGATGATTATAATATTCAGATAATGTAATTTTTTGTATCATTTTAGTAAGTAATTAGTCCGCTCGACTTTTGCATGATAACTGCTTGGTGTACCAGCATCGTGTTCATGACAAAACTCTTGTTTACCAACGGGCAAAGGAAGCAGCATCTACCACGAATAAGATCCAACTGTAGCTATTTATTGATGTGGCTTATTTACGTCATTTCTGATGAATATGGAAAGTCATCTTTACTTTCCCACCACATACCCGATATTGTTGTGATGGGATTATGGCACAGAGCAATCCATCTTAGTTCGCTTATCGCAATGAATGTTATCGATTTACCACTAATACCAGATAACCTTCTATGGCATATTCACTGGGTATTAAACCATGTCTGTCTCTTGCTATCCTGATAGTTTCGTGAATCAATCATTGATTGCTTTCAACACAATGATATCGAGATGCCACATACGATGATGCATATTGGACGTACAATTATCGGTATTCTTTTAGACCACCTCCTATTTCCTTTAATTATCATATTTTTGCATAATTTTATGCATGTATAGCTTTGATTATTATCAAAGGGCGTGCTTCAAACGTCATTTAATAAGAACAGCACCAGTAGGTAGACGTTCTACCTACTAGTGCTGATCTTATTAGATGACGTTTGAGTTAGGAGCCAGGTATGCATAGTTAGTACCTGGACTAAAACATCTGCTGCATCTGATATTTGATCTATATTCACTAGCCATATAATAGTAGTGACTCGTGATTTCCTATACCAGATCATACTGCTGAATTCGGTAACAAGATATTTATGCATGTGTATATTAGGTGAATAAGGTCTTTCTCTTGTGGACAGTATGTAATTGAGTACCGACTAACGTCCTAGACACTATAATTGTCTATGGTAAATGATAGATCGGACCTAATCTATCCCACAGACAATGTCTCCATTCTGTAGAGTGGCATTGGGAAATATCCGCAATGGTTCAGTTTGGTCTAGCTAACTCAATTCTGCCTGTGTAAACGCCATGTTCCATTATCACATTCTCTTTAGCCAGTTGATTGACC
The DNA here is from genome assembly GCA_034401795.1 of Chaetoderma sp. LZ-2023a. NCBI lineage: Eukaryota > Metazoa > Mollusca > Caudofoveata > Chaetodermatida > Chaetodermatidae > Chaetoderma > Chaetoderma sp. LZ-2023a. The sequence continues at coordinate 21,939,187 of CM067372.1, forward strand.
ATGCTACTGGTGAACTCAGTTGATGCTTGTTAAGTGTACCTAACGTTCTCTGACATCACACCAACTCTAACGTGGCTTGATTGTCCATATCAACTACAAACATCGAGGATACAAAAGCAAATCAATGATAAAAGCAATTAATTCGAATGTTCATCCGACAGTGATAACATCTTTGACTTATGACTAATCAGAGAAAATGTCGCTATCAGAGACAGTTATGGAAAATAGTTGAGATTGTTATTCAATCAGTCTAGGGCCATTCAGTGCTGGATGTCTGATAAGGGATTACAACTGACGGCAGACACCGGAATGCATCAGTCACAGAATGGATTACTACATTGCAATCTGTACAGAGGACATAACCTGCCATTAGACATCACTGATATATTTATCAGAATGAGAAAATGATCGTGCCCTGGATGATGCAGTTTTATTTATCTATTTGGTGATAGTCTTTGTATCATCACCGAAAGCAAGATTATATTAAGATGGCTAAATGCGATCAAGTCAACGCATTGAAAACATTGTTGTCCTAATGACTACAATACATAGCATCACACAAAAATGCCCTTTTCAATATCACACAATCATAGCTAGGTCTCACCAGGTCCTATTTACATACATTTGTGCACACTTTATGTATAGTTACATCGTCGCAGAAGTCTACTTTCTTAATTTTAAAGCACACTTCGCATACCAATGAAGCATTCTGCTTGAAAGGTGTGAAGCAATTCAACACGTGACATTTTCGAGTCCAACCTAGCTATCGAAAAATTAATTACGTGTGGTATGCACAGTGGATTAATATAATTTATAATAGCAGCATGTTATGTTCAGAGGGACATATGTATGATCAGTGTATTCTACGGCTGTAGATGTAGAAACATCGTACAGCTGCAATCAGCCCTTCTTCGCTTGTGTCCACTGTGACTTGTCCTCAGCCGAAATCCCTATCTTCCGCAGGCCCATTCTTGATTTGAGTTTACCGAGACCAGGTTTTTTGAGGTCACCTTGTAGCATGCTTAGCATATTTATGCAATAACGCCCTCTGCTGACTTTGTATTTGTTGGCTCCCCGTAGGCCGAATTAAAAGGCTCCATGTGCTGGTGTGCCAATTTTAACAGACTGATGTATTACACATCTTGTTTAGTACACCATTGGAAATTATGCTGTCTGGACATCGGTGTCCTGCGATGGTGCGTAGGTGTTTGCGGTGGCAGGCATCGATTTTGTCTAAAGCTGCCTTTGGAGCTGCCCAGCTGTTACAGCTAGACGGCATCAAGGATAGGCAGGTTGCATTGTTTAAACGTAGTGTTTTTGTCAAGGACATCTTTGATCTACTGATCCGTAGCCTCCAGAAGGACTGAAAAACGATGCTCCCAAATGACGCAGCGTGCAACAATGCCAGCAGTACTACAAAGCAGGGGTCCCAAGAATGTACTTTTCCGCCAAGGTTATTTTTTCTGGTTCCATGCTTTGTAGATAGGTATATGTGGGTGATCTCATCATAAAGGGATCCTCAATCTTTTAGTTTGCTTGCAACTCTTGGGAGAAGTTCTTCAACCACCTTCCCCCACTTTCACAGGCACGAATTCCTTACAACACTCTATATCGCTGCCGTACTGAGCTGTTTTGAGGATCTTTTTTTTCCAGCAACAGCCCGCCCTTCGGCGCTTGGAATACCCTCCCTGCGTCGGTTAGATGTTCAACCGCTCTCTTAAAATTAAATAGCGAACTTAAAGCCATGTCGCCCTTACGACAATCTCCTCCGTGTATTATGTAGGTCAGAGGTTTGTTAAAGTAATTCTATGTAGGCTCCGTAATAGCTGTAGTAACTTAAATCGGATCCTATCTGGCAACTTTCTGTCAGACTCTCTCTCTCTCCCTCCCCCACCCCCCCACCCTCTCTCTCTCACTCCCCCTCCCCCCTCCCCACCCCCTTTCACATTATCTACACGCACGCACACACGTACACACGCACGCACGCAAATAAAGAATCTATTTAAAATCAATAGCAGTACTTTGGATGGATTATTAATGGAGGGGTGTGATATGTCATCCAATTATATGACGTCATACTCAAGTAGGCCATAGGCAGGCTGACGCCCCAATATATTTAGTGCCGTATCTAACTCAGCCATGAAAATTTAACAGTCAGTGAGGTGTACGAATTACATGCCTAGTTAATTAACAAACTAATTGCTGTCCATTGTTTTTGGGCTAATTTGATTTGACGCTGTTGTCGCCACGGGTAGCAACAGCGCTCGCTCAAACCAGTCTCAAAATACTTAACTAATTCTCCGTATGGTTGCCTTGGAGATGAACATTCTGGGAATTCCGGATCCAGAGCATATAACTAAATTCGAACACGCAGAAAAGTGGGCGGAGCTTGGCCGGGAATGAGCGGTGAATACTTGAAATTGGATCCCTTTATTAATCTCTTAATGTATTAATTAGTTAGTCTAGTTACTTTACTACTGCACACTCATTTGAACAAACACTACATTCTGTTTAATGGTAAGAGCACCACATGGCGCCAGCATAGTCAATTCACCTTTCCAGAGTATGTACCCATCATATGACGTCATAATCATCTACGCGGTGTGTAGAATGACATCATAATGGATGACGTCATGAATGATGTCGATAAGTACGTCACGAACGCATATTTGATGACGGTCTATGGGCTGTTGTACAAATTGTTTGCTTTTACTATTTAATAAATATTCTGTTGAATATTTTGAAACTAATTTGACTGGGCGCTGTTGCTGCCTATGGCAGCAACAGCACCCAGTCTAATTAGTTACAAAATATTCAACAGCTTCCCTGTATAGTTTTCAGGAAATTGATAGCTAGGGCATTCTGGGATCGATCAATCCAAACACGGCGAGGTGTGGGTGGAGCTTAGCTAGTGATGGGCGGGGCATAGCTAAAAATGGAACGGTCCATTGTCAAGTCACACTGACCTACGTATGAAAGGTGACACGACATTTTTGTACAATAAACCAGAAGAACAACTTTTATTGCTGCGTTTGCTAAAATGACCATGATAAGAATCTTTATGATGGTAAGTGATCAGTGGATAAAAGGTAACACTGACCTATTTTTGATACATGACATACCTATTCCCTATTATACATCCATTCACCATTTTTTGTACTATATGTGAATAGGTTTTGAAAAGATGCTCTGGATACAATTTTCTATGATCTACAGTGACTAATCAAAAGTATGTCACATTAGCGTATTTTTGATAGATGAAACACCATAATCATGTTGTTCGCCCCCACGCCAACTTTGGCTATATTGTTAATATATGGCATGTATGTAGCCAATAATACATCCATGCATCAACTTTGGGTAGTGCATATGAAAGATGACAACACATGCCGCAGGAATAATTTACTATTAATTCCAGTCAAGAAATTGACCGTTAGCCAATATTATTCAGAATCGAGGTCAGACTGAGCTAATTGTTACACTGATTGTAGCGTATGGCCGAAGCTACCCAGCCAACAAGCTAGAAGTCAATTGTTCTGAATATGAAAATACATGTCACCGATACAACATTTTTCCACATTGTTGTTTTAATCGAATCAACTTTCACCAGGTTTGGTCTAACTCTGTCTAGAAATAATGAACCGTGCCACCATTGCATACGGTTAACAGGCTTCAGACGAATGCACAGATGGATGGACACGACGAAACTGTGACTGATCGTTAGAGCTCAACATACACTTAGTGGCTGACAAAGGAACTGAGTCAAAATAAATGTAGTTTCATGAACGCAACCGATCTAAATGTGAACAGTTCCGTGACCAAATACAACCGTATCATAACCACGCCCCCACCCCACCCCACCCAAAATAATCGCATCATCATATCATCCTAATGCCGCCAACATGTCTTACGTATCTACTATATGTTACAGTTTCATAAGGCAATGTACCACAATGACGAGCAAAGTAAAATCAAAGTATTTGAATAGGCAATAATGTTAAAATCCATATATTACATGTTCTATCTTCAAACAATTATCGCTATGATTCAATGCCAGTAGATGCAGCGTGTCCTTGAAGTATAGTGTGACATGGAAGCAAGTACACAGACATTGCTGAAGTTTGCTAACAAAGTGTTACATCTTCAACATAGCCTGATTGTCATAAACATATGGGACTACATTCAGGATACGAATTCTTGTCAGTATGTATACTCCATTACTGACATTCGATCCCATCATTAATCGAGAAATATTTTGTCTCCTTTCAAGCTCGCGCCAAGCATATAATCATGTCTTCATTGAAAAATAATTACCCAATGCTACACCATAACAATTCCTGCACGATTATTCAATTACTGCAAGTTTGTTCTGGGTTATTTCTGAGGAATGGCTCTTTCTAGTATTGCCTTCCTGTATCCTATTGTGATTGCCGCTACCATGGAGCAGAATCAGACTCTGGTTACCATGTATATCAATACGATTCATCCCGTCATGTAGCCCAATGTGAATTATGTCTCTTTGCAACAGAAACGTGCCATCTGGAAGCACACTGTGAATTATGCCTTCCTGTAACAGAAACGTGCCGCCATGTCGCCCGATATGACCCATGTCTTTCTTGTAGTAGAAATGTGCCGTCAAGTAACGCAATTTGACTCATGCCTTCTTGCAGCAGAAACTTGTTATATAGCCCACTGTAAACCTGGCCTTTGTAGTGGAAACTGGTCATCCAGCCCAATGTGATTAATGCATTCTTGCAGCAGAAACTTGCCATCGTGTAGGCTAATATGAATCATGCATTCTTGTAGCAGAAACTTGCCGTCATGTAGCCCAATGTGAATCATGCCTTCGGGTAGCAGTAACGTGCTACCATGTAGCACAATATGAAGCATGCCTTATCGTAGCAGAAACTGACCGTCGCGTAACTCAAAGTAGCTCATGCCATCTTGTAACACAAAACGTGCTGCCGCATAGACTGTGCGACCCATGCCTTCCTGTAGCAGAGACTTGCCGCCTTCCTGTAACAGAAACGTGTTGTAGTGCAGCCCAATGTGAATCATGCCTTCTTGAAACATAATCCGCCTAGTGTTTTCATGTGGCATACTATAAGACACGCTGAAGGACAGATCAGCATTCCAATTCAAACTAGCACGGCAATTCTAAATTATAATTAAATGTGTAACAACGTATATAATTTAACCGCCAACTAAGGGTCCACATGTATAGTCCAAGAGAGGCCAACTGAGAGCACGCACATTTCTGAATCTCATGCTGGAGGGCGCCCGACCACTCTGTGTTCTTTGCCTGTCGAATGGTTCAAATTTGTGCGGTACATTTATTACTGAACCACCTGCCTCAACATATCCTGTATCCCCGCCTGATTAACCGTAATGCATCTAATTTATGGAAAAAATCTCGAATTCAGTGTCCGTGGCTAAAGAATTTGCGACTTTACATTGTATGACATTGTGTAGGAGGGAGTAAGAGGGCAAACAAGTAATCAAATTGGTCGCGCCATGCCTCCTGATGATTCATTTTGAACTATCCCTGTGAATGTGTCATCTTTCACTCCCTTTTCGTTAGGTGGATAAACTAGCGATTCTATAGCAGCTTAAGATATTTGCTTCATATTTGTCACAAATAGTGTTCACATCCCCACCCCTGCGCTAGTCTTGAAAAGAAATATGCATTACTGTAAGCTGACACAAACACTGTTTAAGTAATCGCTAACATTATGAAATGTCATCAATGTTCGCTTTCAGTCTTTGATGCATGATAATTCCACTAGATTTCATGTATGTAAGCCGAAAATAATGTTGTTATCCCAGACAGCTATTTAAATGAATCTGTATCTTTATCTAATCTGGTTAATGCCATTCCGTGCTGGCTATCACTTAAGTGATTATTAAGGCACACAGAAGCCAGAATACATCAGTCACTAGATAGATTACTACATAACACACTGCACCATAAAGCTAACTAGACATTAACCGTCCCTGACACATTTATCAGGATAAAACAAATATTGTGTTCTAGATGATACCATTTTATAAATCTTTTTGTCGATTGTCGCTGTACTGGAACCCAAGAGCGAGATTATATTATGATGGTTATATGCAATTGTGGCAATGTCATAATAAAACTATTCTGTAATGGTTTGCAATACATAACATCACGCGCAGGCGATATTCTAAATCATCCCACATAGCACTCCCCGTTGCGCGTACGTTTATTTATATGACTAGTTAAATTGTTTCGGAAGTCAACGTTCTCAGAATGAATTTCCAAGCGCACGTTTCAACCCAATTCAACATGTCTGCCTGAATGGTGCAATGAAACGTGCTGCGACAGGTCGTATTTTAAATACAAATTTAAGTTCAAATTATTCCTGGAAAAAAGGAGTTGTGTGTGGTGTGCATAAGTGAATTAAAAAAGCGCAATAATACAATACTCTATGTTTGTGATCATCAGTTGCGGGCAGATGTTGTTATTGATGACAGAGTGAACAATGTGCGCATTCTTGTTCTGGTCACTACATGGCGATATGGCGTACGCTAATGGTACCAATGGACCTTTCTATTTTAGCTATGCCCCACCCATCTCTAGCTAAGCCTCACCCATACATCACTCTGGCTGGGATCGATCGATCTCTGACCTCCATGACTATCAATATAAAGGGAAAATATACAGGTAAGCTATTGAATATTTTTAAACTAATTTGACTGGGTGCTTTTGTTGCCTATGGCAGCAACATCGTCCAGTCAAATTAGTTTCAAAATATTTAACAGCGTGTTTATTAAATAGTAGAGACATACAATTCGTACATCACGCCGTGCTATTAAGAGTTAAAGACGAGCCATATAGAATTATCTATGACGTAATGATTATGACGCCATCCTACATGCCGCTTAGCGGATTATGACGTCAGATTGATAGACGGATATTCTGGAAAGGTGAATTGGTGACTGTTAAGTGTGGCACTGGATCTCAATTATCATAGTATATCTGTATCACATGCACAACCTTTTAATTGATCTTAGTTTATACGTGTTATGTATAGAGTGTTGCAGGGCATGCGTCAGAGGGCAGCCACTTACTCAACAAGTGTTTCTTCGTTGTAGCAATTACATTTTTATCTCTCTTTTTCCTCAAGGAAAATCAGCAAGTAGCCAAGTAGATACATCCCCATAAAGGGCCAATATTGGATGTTCTGTAACATACAGATTTTCATCTTCATTCGAGCGGTGACCATAGCCAACATTATATTGACGCTTGATCCATTGTGTAACTGCTCAATGCCTACACGTGAACTGGTCTTCGAATCATGTTTAGTATATGCATCTCGTATTTTATGGTAAGGGTAGCACACGACGCGGCCATATTCAATTTGACTGGTGCATTGCATTCAGTGGTCTTTGGATTTGGGAATGTGGGGTTGGTTGATGTTCTAGCTAAGAAAACTAATGATAGTGTTGCTTTGTTACAGATTGGGTGATATAGTCAAGTATATCGTAGGTCAGATGGTCTGGCGACATTGATGCCATCTGGTATGTAGTCGTGCAATCTTCGCGTATATTTAGCTTTATGAGAATTTCTCTAGTATCGAGATCTAATGATGTCGTCAAGTGTAGAACGGTATCATCAGTTCATCTTCCCTGATTCCCCCCACTGTTGTTTGTCTTATATATCGCATTGACTTTCTATATAACCCTATTCATAAAGCTGCTGTCACCGTCACTAGATAATTTATGATAAATTATATGTCCATAAACGGTGACTAATCAATTTAATGTATTCCTATGCAGTGGATATAGACACATGAAATTACGTCATATGTGATTATTTTAAAACAGGGCCTATTTCTAAGTTGCGTCGAAATTGTCACATAGACGACCGTTTAAATGTGATTAAAATACAGTTTTAATGAGCACACCCATGCATAGCTCAACTTCGATGTGTTCGTTTATAACTGATAGACGATGCATTTCTCTAGATTCTAATGTCTAGATTTGCGACGCCGCGGGTTTCGGAGATGCTAGACTACCACAATACCGTTCACATTCAACGTTGTGAAATTGATCATTTTGCGGTAGTTTGTGACGCAGCGAATAGAAAGAAAACGGTGGCTAGTTGGTATGATTCTGAATAAATAACAGCCTCACCTCACGCAGACACCCGAGTTTCCGGACAAGCTATTATAAATATGTTGCTTTAATGATTAACGCATCTTCCATTACAACGTGTGTATTATGTATTGGAAAACCCGTCACGTTATTCCTTTTGGAGAATGATCAGAGCGCACAAGAATAGACAACAGCATCGGGATGGGTCTCTAAGTTCTCCTGCAAGGGCTACCTCATGCCAATACATGTCCCAATAAAATGCATCGAAAAAAGTATGCCAATACGTCCTATCTATTTATGAGAAACAATTCAACATATGTGAGCGTGTGCGGAGATGCAAACACACATTCTCCGCGTGTGAATGAGTGAAACACCCGTGTGTCTGAGCTCTCCTTGATACAGACTAGAATTATCCGTTAAACCTTCCGCCCGAGTATGTGGCCATATATATTGTCTAGCAGTATGGATCTCAATAGGAGATTATGTTAGAAATTACTAACCATTGCGTCGACGGCAAGGAATTTGGTAAGATTTCAAATTCGAATGAGTAAAATTATTGCCTGAAATGCATGTTAATCGCGCGTAAAACAGTGGGATACTGCATTGGCAATGGCTGCTACGAACAGCAGCGTGCCCTGCTAGCGCAACCATCAATTTCAATACTATTTACACCACTTAATGCAGCGATGCATAATGATGTATAATGCGGATGCAGCAACCGATCACTTTACGCTATTTTCACGTACCAGTTCAACATATACATCACCGGTTCCAAGACTCTCACTTATTATGGTTCCTGATACAATTCGAAGGTCGACACGCCGTAGTTATTGGACCTAAGCACTTGAGGTTACTGTCGACTCGTAAGGGGAAGAGTGTATTGCATCGGAGTCGACTCGTAAGGGGAAGAGTGTATTGCATCGGACCTGTCTTTATATCTGTGTGGGCATGCGTACCTGCGTGTTAAATAAACATATAGCAATGGGGAAATTCCAGTTAACCCACCAATCATATAACGTCATAGTCAACAACATGACGTGTAGGATGACATCATAATCAATTAGGTCTTTATTGGCTCCGCTACGTTAGTTAGGAACGTTTAGTCAATGATGAACTAAGCGTAGCAAAGGAGCCACACTCCGTAGCATACAAAAATAATGTCGAACCTTGCAGGCTCTGATACACTACTGTTGACATGCTCCCTTCATAGAGGGAATAACCAGGAATAAGAACACCAATGCTGGATGTCATAATACTCTTATACTAGTAAAGTATTGGGATTTTATCACGATGGTATATAAAACTACGAGACCGACTATATTCAATGGTATGAGTGACACACATGGCCATAGCTTTCGGTACAACATAGTACATTAGCAAATGATAACTCAAATTGTTTTTCTTATTATACGCTACCATCCTCCATAAATTAATTAAACATCAATCGACCAATTAGGCCACTAGAGGTCAAAAGCTCATCCATTATGACAGCTGTTTAAAATCGGACATCTATCCATTGTGGTGACTGATAAAGTGCTGAAGAAATAATTTTGCGATGTTAAGATATTTAAAAGTGAGAATTAGACAGCGAATGGCAACATTAATCTAAGGGGCCAATGTTAATTTAGTCAATGAAATAATCCCAGCAGGCACATAACGTTGTTTCAGCGTTGAATCCAGGTTGAAATTACGCCATGACGTGATTTCAACGTGAATTCAACATTGAAACAACGTCATGTGCCTGCTGGGATGGTACTATGCCAACTGACAGAATATCCATTTTGTAAAATAAGGAGAAAATACAATTATGGAGTACAGAAAAATGAAAGGACCTTAACATCAAATCTCCGTAACCGAGCGTAATAATGAACCACTCGACATGTCTCTTATAGACTCTGTTATATCATACATGGTATATGCAAATAAGTCGAATAATTAGGTCAGCAGAGGTCAAAAGGTCACAAATCTTACCAGAGCTTCTTAAAATCTGCTTAAAATCGCACCAGTTTGCTTTGTTATGACATACCATGTGATCATAAAAAAAAGTTTAATGTCAACCTCTTGTAAAATGAGTATTAGGCACTATCTGATACATCCAAGTGGCCAATATTAATGTTGTTACTATAACAACAGAAAGAATGTACATTTTTGAAAATGACTGAAAAATGCAATTGTGCCTTATTGAAAACAGTATGTGATAACTGAAATGCCCCTTGTTATGGGCGTTAGAATTACTTGCATGTTACACGCAGATCAATGAATAATAATTAGACCATCAGCTGTCAACATGTCACGAATGTACGCACTGCTTAGAATCGTGCTAACTATATATTGTTGTGATGGACAAATGTTAAGAAAGTAATATATTGGTGCCTATAGCTTGACAATTAAATGATGATCGACATCTGAGAAATCTAAATTGCCAAAATTCGTTGGGAATCACTTGGGCTGCACTCTGTTTATCCCTTACAGTCCGGCCATTGACCTACGTTGGTACATGGATAGCTGTGTTTGACACATGAGCTAGCCTTCTTTATACACAAACTAATATCTACACATGAGAGGATAGTAGTGGAAAAACATATCATCTTATAGGATTGGAAAGAAGCAATGCTACTCCATGGTGTGCACGGGAGAGGATGACCGCGGCGGCGATGGCGACGGTGTTGCTGGTGATTGTGGTGCTGATGATTCCGATGATGATTGCAATAGCTGAAACAAACCCATGTACGACGTCGTAAAAAACCACCAGCACACATTGGCAAGCATGTGCAAATTTAGCTGTTAAAGGTGGTGGTTTTAATAATGAAGAGTTTCTTTATATTATAGGATTGTCCATGAATGTTATTGACATTGAAGGCAAACTTGCTGAAAGTGACATTGTAAGCGAGGCACTGCACAGGGGCATCGATGGAAAGTCATATTACATGATACCGATATGCCATTTGCTGAGAAGTGAAGCAATGTCTTGTTTAGAGTGAAGTGTGGAATACATCTGAAATCTTGTTAGAATGAGAATACCTAATGGACACACTAGGAACCAACAGCCATCTGAACAAATTATGTTATGTATTGAAGAAAAGGAAATCTGAAATAGCCAGATCCTAGACTACGGACATATAAAGGAACCCCTAGCAGCAATCGTTCCTCTTTGGAACAACTTCCTGGAAACCTTAGGTGTGGCACACAAGTTCTAGTTTTACTGTACATCAATATGGTTCGTATCTTAAAGCGGTACATCCATTCAGAAAGCAGGAATATGGAATAAGACTCTTCAAGAAGCGCAAAACAGGCTACAATACATTGAGTCATACCAGGTACATGGTTTGTGTACTTCTCTATCTAAAAAAACATGCATGCTCTGCCTGTAAAATAGCCAACAGTTCACGTTGCGAAAGGTAATTTTACTGCACACCAGGGTCATTCCATATAAGAAGGACCAACATTTTTGAAATCCGTCAAGTCATAGTTTCAGATTTCCTTCAAACTTTGTCAGAGTAAGCATATGTATGTATTAACATGAAATTCCAAGTATTATAGTGAAAGGTCAAATACTTTTTGAAAACTGGCCTATCCAATACCCCCTGCCTAAAATTGACAAAAATTTGTAACAAAATTTCTATGTTTGAGGCTTCATATCTCACCGACTACAGTGCTCACAATACTAGGTCTTTTTATTTTAACAGTCTGGTCACCATAGTTCGAGAAAATCACAAGCATTTTGTGCTGACCTGTTTTAGGCATGTATTAGGGGTCGTCAAAAATGCCAAAAAATGTGATTTTTCATATTTTAATCCAAATTTGGTGATGCCGTAAAATGTATTTGTATTTGGTTTACACAAATGATTTCTATCCTGTTAACTAGAGCTACTGCTACTTTAGTGATATTTATTACCTAATGGCAAGATATGATCCACAAAAAGTTTGTGGGAGCCATACCCCCACCCCTGTTCGCCAAAATGGGGTGACGTCATAACATCTTTTTTCAAAATAACCCCTTTCAATTTTTTTAATATTTTGGTGAATGTTATATATATGGTCAATGGTTACAGGGCAAAAAGGTTCACTCTTACATTTGTTTCCTTTTAGAGCTATGGCAAATACAAAATCTGATATTTTTTCAAAAACTTGTATGATATTCGATTTTGGGGGGTTAATAATTTTAAAAGTATACACTCTAGAAGTATGAAACAAGAGATGTAGCGCGTTTCCCTGCCTTATTAAAAGAAACAACCAGCATTTCCCTTTTACAAAATAGATAAACATGGATTTTAGAGATGTCAAAACCTTACTTTGTTAAAATTTGACATTTTTGTGGGTAAACTACAAGTCATTATTCAACAACATTTTCAATGGGAATAACATATTGCCTGGAGAATATTTAAAAAACAATTTGACTATACGTTGTTGCTGACTTAGCCATCAATAATTTTCAGTCAAATCATTTTCAAAATATACACCAGGTACAGAGTTTGTCCTGTAAGCTGGTCGAGCTGCAACAGCTCATCACTCAGTCTTGAGTTATCCAGTGTTAATAAAGACTGAGAGATTTCATATCTAGAGAAAATAACTCAACCTTCAGAGCTTTGTATGTAATTAGGTCAATTGCTGTAATAGACATAGGTAGTGAGGTGATATTGATTAGTCACATGGTCTCAGTTTTTCTCAGAGATCTGCATGCAAGTATTGCTATCAACAAGAGTTCAGTCAAGCATTTTAAGTGATCAAGATTAGGCAGCATGACCAGTGAAAGTGTTTAATAATTACTGCTTTGAAACATTGACATTGTTGCTGATACACAAATGTTTAGATATTTACTTTAGAAATTTAATAATTCACTATACATTTTAATGATAAATTAGGCCTTTTAATTTGAAAAGTGTAAACTTTGACTAGGACACGTTGCACAATGGCTGAATTACCAGAGACATTTTGTTCAGTTGGACATCTCACTAATGATAAATGTCATAAGTTTATGGATAAATGCTCTGTGAATGATGTTGTACAATTGACGGCTACAGATAAAACACTTGTTGCAATGAGAAGCGGCCAGAGTGAGGATAGTTTAGAAACAGTGTGCTGTTGCCACAAGAAACACTATCTGCATATATTCCCGATGATGAAGCAGAACACTTCATGTTGTGATCCCCTAAAAGTTCACAAAAAGCTTATTAAAAAGGGACTAGTTAATATAGATCAAGAAATTGTGGCATTAATACAGTCGAAAACTAGAGAGAGAAAACAACCTGGCCAAAAGATTTGCCATCATTGTTTGCAGAAAATTAATAACCTGACAGATTGTAGTGACAGTGAACCGGAATCAATGGCCATAGCAGATACTTTGTACAGTAATGCTGAATGCCTCAACTCTAGTTTCTCAGCAGTTGGAGTTTCTCCCCTAAAGAGTATCCATTCAGAAAGGAAAGTATCATATGGTAAACGAAAAATCAAACAAATGGCAGAAGCAACAACAAGTCACGTGGCATCCCACCTAGGTTTTCCACCTAATAAATTAGTTGCTGACACTTCACAAACTGAATGTACATGTGATTCTAAGTTAGATGTGGACTACTTGGTATCGAACATGAATGAAAAACTGTCTGTGTCATCACGAAATCAAAAGATACAAGTATTGACTATTACACCTAAATCATAGTCGATAGATAAAACTGTTCAGGTTTTTCAGGCATGTGGTGTTACGCGTTATATGGTGAAACAAGCCAGACAACTTGCGCAGAATGATGGAATACTCGCTGATCGTGAAACCTTTAAAAGAAATAAGCTTGATCAGCATACACTAGATAGTGTTATTAACTACTACCAAGATGATACTGTATCTAGACTATTACCCGGGAAAAATGATTTTGTTACTATAAGAATTTGTGGTACCAAAGAACATAAGCAAAAACGGCTAATCCTGACAAATTTGAAGGAAGTACATGCTAATTTCAAAACAGAAACTGGACTTAAAATTGGTTTCTCTAAATTTGTTGAGTTAAGACCCAAATGGTGTGTAACTGTTTCTTCTAGCGGCAGCCACAATGTTTGTATATGCGAAAAACACCAAAATGTAAAGTTTATGGTGGATGTTATCTCTGAAGACTATCATAACCTAATTGACAAATCTGTATGTGACAGTAGTTCTAGAAATTGCATGCTGCAACGATGTGAAAAGTGTCCAGGAACTGCATTTCTCAAAACTTACTTAGAGCAAGACCTTTACGAGCACATGGATGAGGATGACATCATTAAATTCAATGAATGGGTATCCACAGACCGAATTGAAATCATGCGCCGAGAAGTATCAGTTGACGATTTTATTTCTATATTATGTCAACGGATCCAAGAATTAACACCACATTCCTTCATAGCGAAATCTCAAAGTGAATTCTTGAAAGCGTGCAAACATGATTTAGATGACACTACTGCCATTGTTGTTCTCGACTTTGCTGAAAATTACAGCATTATTGTGCAAGATTGTGTACAGGGATTTTATTGGAACAATTCTCAAGTCATGATACATCCTTTGGCATTTTATGTTAAGGCTTATGGAAAGTTGAATGAAGAAAATGTATGCTTCATCTCTGAGTGTCTGAAACACGAAACAAATACTGTGTACTGTTTTCAGGAGATTTTTACAAGATATTTGAAGGAAAAGTATCCCAATATTCATATAATTAAATACTTTAGTGATGGGTGTGCAAGACAATACAAGAACTTAAAAAACTGTATTAATGTCTGCCATCATTATTCAGATTTTGATATTAAGGCAGAATGGCCTTTCTTTGCTACCAGCCATGGTAAAGGTGTTTGCGACGGTATCGGTGGCACAGTGAAGCGCTTAGCCACAAGGGCTAGTCTGCAAACAGCGCTTATACGAAATGCTAGTGAATTGTATGAATTCAGCCAACAGAACATAAGCAAGATCAAGTTCTTCTTAGTTAGTAAAGATGAGATCCAGAGCCATCATACAATGGTGGAAGAGCGGTATCTCCTTGCCAAAACAGTGCAAGGAACCAGGTCATTCCATTCGTTTGTTCCAAATGACACTAACTCTATCACAGTAAAGCGAATTTCAACTGATGATGTTTCATACACTCGGTCATTTTCTAACACACAACCTGGTATGTCATCAGAGATTCAGAATTTAAATATCCCTATGGAACTGTCTTTGAGTGACTATGTTGGTGCATTGTATGACACAAATTGGTGGTTTGGCATAGTGTTAGAAATTAGTCTAGAAAATGAGGACTGTCTCATTTCGTTTATGAAGCCGCATGGACCAGCTCGATCCTTTAGTTGGCCAAGGCGCACAGACCAGTGCTGGGTTCCTTTTTGTGACATTCTAAGTAAGGTGTCAACACCATTGACAGCAACTGGCCGGCAGTACACTTTTCCACAAACTGATATCGACTTTATAAATGGACTATTTAAATAATTTGGAGGAGCGGTATATGCTGGATCATGTACCGTATCATCAATTATTGCTGAGGTATGTAGTATTATGTACTATCTCTTAACACTTTTATATTATATCATGTGTATTAACCAATGCCTGTCTCAGTTTATTAAATAATTCCATGAAATGGGTGACATTTAGGCATACTTTAGTATGAGAGATTACACATATTGGCCTGGTCGCAGTGTGTCAAAATTGTCTATAAATGGCCATAGAAGTCCGTGTAGCTGTACTAATATGACCATAATATACCATTCAATGTCCACCTATGATGAAAAAGTATCTAAAATGATAAAGTGGAGATATTTTAAACTTTTTAAAACAAATTAGATTGTCGCGAAAAATGTCAAATTTTAACAGAGTCAGGTCTTTGGGTCTAGAAAATCGATGTTTATGTATTATATAACCAGGGAATGCTGATTGCTTCTTCTAATATAGCAGGAGAACTGGTTGTATCGCTTGTTTCATGCCTCTAGGCCCTATAATTTTAAATTTATTAACCCCCAAAAATGGAATATCGTACAAGTTTTACAAAAATATCACATTTCTAATATGCCATAGCTCCAAAAGGGAACAAATGTAAGAGTGCAACTTTTAACCATGTAACTATTGACCATATATCTACCATTCACCAAAATAAAATAAAAATTGAAAGGGGTTATTTTGACTTAATAGGCGATGAAGTTGGCCCTCTTTTGTGAACAGGGGTGGTGCATTGGGCCCCCAACATTTTTTGATGAGCAAACCTTGCTGTTAGTCAGTAAATATTACTAAGCTAATATTAGCTCTAGTGAACTGGGTAGAAATCATTTAGTTACAGCAACTATAATATACATTTTACTGTATCACCAAATTGTGTTGAAACAGGAAAATTAGCTGTTTTTAACGTTTTTGGTGACCTCTAAAACACACCCAAAACAAGTCAACACATATTGCTTGTTATTTTCCTCAAGTATGCTGACCAGAGCATTAGAATGAAAAGATCTAGTATTGTAAACAGTATATTGGATGAGATATGATGTCTCAAACATTGGATTTGTACTTGAAACTTTTGTCAATTTTAGCATAGGGGTCTTTGAGAGGGCATTTTTCAAAAAGTATTTCACAGATCAGTTAAGAAATTGTCATGCTCAACTAAAACATCCATATGCTCACACTGAGAAAGTTTGAAGGAAATCCGTGACTATGAGTTGACGGGCATTGGTCCATCTTATACGGAATGACCCACCAATTAGATGGTAAATTAAAAGATGAGTGGTTAATATGGCGCTGGAACAAACCTGCGGCGTGGAAGGAAGCATATCACTGTAAGGGAATATTCAAGGGCCCAGCTGATAGCTGAAAAGCATGTGAAGATAGCACGTTTCTGGCCAAGTTGTCACAAATTGTAATGCTAATGCCGAAGTTAAGAGAACAGCCTGCACGTCATGAAGGACAATCAACCAAACAGGCAAGAGACGAGCAGAAGGTAGTCGAGAACATCAAATGTCTTATCACAGAGAAAACGATAAATCCATTCTGCTGCAACATCTATGTTGATCTAATGAAGACATTTACAGGGGAGAAAATTGCCACTATTGATTTGATAGAAGCAAAATGTCAGTGCATCGAAGCAATGAAAATAACACAACAGAGGATGACGGTTCCGGTATGATAGCACCACCAATGTTGATTACGTTTGCCTCCGAGATGAAGGGCCACACATCCAAGAAGTAAAATCTTATCAAAGGCTACAAATACGAAAGTGCATTTACACGGGCATTATGCTTTTTCCAAGTGCCGATGACAATTCCAGAATGGTTGTGTGTTCACATGATTTACAAATTGGCCAGCAGCATTGTTTGAAATTGACCCAAGACTCCATCAGGGATGTACAATGCACAAGAGTGGAAAGCCTGATTTTCTGACGGCTCTGATATCAGGAGTTAGGCCTCAATTTATATAACCACCATCTTTACCAGAGTGCCACCCGGCAACAGTCTATCTCATAGATGTAATGGATTTTATCAACAGCTTCCAGCACCTAGGTGTGAGAACATTGAGAGATCTGAAAACACGCTGCATTCAGTATGACTATGATTCTAGGCGGAATGGCCTAAGACCGGAGACACCATGTTGCTTGTTATAGATATGCCAGGCAGATCGCACAACGAATCCGGCATGCGGATTGTGCCTCACCTGACACATTGTGTAAATCATTTTGGTCATATATGGGCTGATGTTCATGTGACAGATACCGCTTTAATCATACTCTGCATTATCACTTTTGTTGTGCAGACTCTCTAAAGGATTTGAATTCAAAGATATGAAACTTACTTATAGGAGCCTGAAGAACTGAGACCCACCTTAACATGTAGTGTGCCCATGCATATATGTGCTAAGTGGATATGACACAGTAAGTTATCTGTTGAGGCGGGCAGGCAGAGAGCAGCAACGTTTGCCGTAAGCATGGTAGCATTGGAGCATATGGTAATGACAGAACATTGAAATTGACAGAAACAACAACAAATCAAGCCATGGAATACATCGACAAGCTATATGGTCAGCTTATATTTGCAACACCCGATTCATATTTGAGGATACTGCCACCAACTGATGATGCATTTCAATTTCATTTGCTGTGAGCATTGTATCAAATAGCATTGTGCATACGAGCTCACTTGGATCAGCCTTCATTAACATGACCCCCAGAATTTGGTCGCAATATAATATATGGGAGACTTGTACCTGTCATGGTGTCCCTTCCCTGAAAGCCTGCCGTAGTATTAATTTGCCTGGTGGTTGCAAGAGTAAGAAATCTAAATGACTGCGAAGCTGCTTTTATTAAAAAATATGTCTTTCTTGCTCGGAATAATTGCTTTATAATTACTGTACGTAATACCATTTCTCTAGTTAACACCAAACAATAACATTTAAATCTAAACAGCCATTGATAATAATTGCTCATTATGTATGTTTAATGTACATAGCTGTTTAAACAGTTATTTGTGGCTTATGGTCATACGACTACCCAGTATTCACACTTTTTAAAACTAGGTTGTAATCTTTTAATTGACGAGTCTGCCTCTCCAGGGCTCTACCATGGTCTTGGGAAATGGCCGCGTGCAGGCCAAGAGGAAAGCTATTTCTGAAAATCTATTGGCGGAATACATGCCCACCCCTACCTGATATGGTAAATGGTCAAAATATCCATCTTCTGACCTGTAAATGCGCATTTGCTAAGCAACGATACTTACGTCTTCACAGAAATGTGCATGGAAAGAGCCATATAAGTGACTAAAATAGTTGTTTGTGATTTTATAGTATTTACGGTATATATTTATGTTCACTTATAACACTAGTATTATTTCTCATTTCGTTTAAAATGAATCATAGATATTGCTAAACTGACATTGCTCGATAATAATTACGTCCAAGAAACAACACGATCACCAGCCCAGCTTGGTATACATTTGGTAAAGCAGGATGGCTCTCATAAGGCAGGTAGTTGGAAATCAGACATTGTGCACACAAAGAATGGAGGTGTGTTATCTATTATTGCCAACTTCTTCATTTGGCGAGATGAGTAATGTTTCTTTACAGTTGATATTAAAACAGAAATATAGGTTAGAAATAGAGTAATCACTTTGCTGTTTTTCGTCAAACTGTTTTCATATATGCTTGAAAATGCTAAATTTATTCTTGAGGGTACTGCTTTTGAAATCGCTGCCACCATGTTGCTCAAGGGAATTGTGCAACATTGGTTTACTAATCCCCACGATGTGCATCTACTCAGAAGCGAAATCGGGAATTTTATATAAGAGAGGGCATTTGTTTTCATCAAATCAGATGTACGAATTGTATGTCTTTACTATTTAATAAACATGCTGTTGAAAATTTCAAAACTAAGTTGAGTGGGCGTTGTTACTGCCATATTTGTTACACACGATTCAGGTATGCCTTTATTTGATAGCCATATAGAATATAATACACAAACAAATCACCACGAATACATTAATAAATGTTCCACTCAGATATAGTATCATACCAGAGCTTTTATGTACTTCATCATAAGCAATATATCAGTAATTCCTCTCGTGGTCAGCACAATCTCCAATATCCAGGAATGCAGATCTATGATCACATTGAAACAAACTAGATCATTATTCAGATACCTTTGAAAGGTGATGAGACTGGCAATTTGTGCTAAGAAGATTATACGGAAATTCCTTTGTCAAATTATTTGAACGTGATGGAATATTTGCCGCTGATTAAAATGAAACAACCTTAATGGAATAACCCAGGTTTGCTAGCGGAAATTGATGTTCTATTTTGGTCTCGCATCTGACGAAATATCTACTTATGGTGCGATTTCATCAGAGAATATGGCTATAATAGGCTTCCATAAAATTACGAGCGAACCATCCTTTCCCCCAGCCTCTCAGATGGTCTGGACGAGATATACTTTAGTGTCACATATATATGGGTTAATTATAATATAACTAATATTCTGATGTTATCACCTTAAGTTGCTCTCTCATGCATGTGCATAGGCTCTGTGCTTTTTCATTGGCTGCCATGAATTATGCACGCCATTTCCATGCTTAGATTTGTTTTTATGTTTCAGAATAGGGCATACACATACGATGTTAAAGGGAAGATGCTGTTATGTAAAGTAGAAAGCTTAAGCCAGTCATACCAGAGTAGAGTACACCCCGATGGGACTCCTGCTTATTGGGAAGCTGTCTTGTTTACAGCTATATCACAATTCTGCTTTTGACATTCACAATGACGTATCTATGTGTTGTCTCGTTAAAATGCAAGATAAGTAATTGTAGCTGCGGTTCACGCATAATGAAGAGTGGCATTAGTGCCTTTGGCCAAACATATCTCTATTATATCCAACATGGTCCTCTGACTGTGAGCCATGTATATGGACGAAGTTCAACATCGCTTTGTCCGGTCATATGCTGGTGCCATATGGAAGGTGTTAAATCTGAGTCATATATACGGACGGAGTTCAACATCGCTTCGTCCAGTCCTATGTTGGTGCAATATGGAAAGTATTTATTTGAGTGATGTATATGGACGAAGTTCAACATCGCTTCGTCCGGTCCAATGCTGATGAAAAGGTTAAACATGGCTTCATCCAGTCCTATGCTGGTGCAATACAGAAAGTGTTCATTTTGAGTGATGTATGTGGACGAGGTTCAACATCGCTTCGTCCAGTCCTATGCCGGTGCAATATGGAAAGTGTTCATTTTGATGAATGATAACACGTGACCACACCGAGGAAGTGACGTCATCGCTACCTGTAAAATGAGGATGGCATACCAATGGAGTGGAGAGCTTGATATCCAGACTTGAATCTCATTGAGCATTCTTGGGACCTTCTGCGATAGCGATTTGAGCCAGACCCGGTCAACCTGTCAATGTCCAGTGGCTCTTGCAACATTAACAGACGAGTTGGCCAAACTACCGCAACTTCTGGTACAGTCTTTGATCTGCAGCATACAAATAAGTGGTCAGGCTGTTACCAGTGGTTAGGGTGGCCATATGCCCCTACTGACTAGCCGGCACACCCTGACAGTGGTACTTGGCAGCCTCATCTACATAACTGTAGATCCTCCACGGTATGCCACATGACCGCATCTGCCACTGTGCTCGTTACGCTTGTGCACAACACCTGACAATCCGACTCTATGTCCATAATAACAAAATAAAGGTAACTAAGGCCATATCTAATGTGTATCCCTATGTACAATAGTGTCTGTTATTGTACTTATTCCTAGCAATGTTAGTAGTATATACGTTAAATTATATTTTCGTATGAGTTTGCTTAATTAATGTTATGTTTTCGTATGAAATGTGCATACAAAGAAGAAACGCGATGTGAGTAGAGGAGGGGTGGTTTGGACGCTTTTTTCACAGCTTTTACATAGTCTCTGTGTCAGAGCAACCAACTTTATTTGCAGTATTATCACCTTTTTCCTTTGATCTCTACTGCCCTTTGAAACGGTGTGAAAAAAGCTTCCAGATCTCCGCCATTCTGATTGGATGTTAGATGTAGAGGGAGACCATAACCCCACCTTAAGTTGAGCTTAAAGGTAATTAGCATCATGCCTGACGAGAGTTAATGGGGGTAATTAAGGATAATTGACAGGCTACATGTCTGGACTCGTCTTTTCCTGACTCTGTGAACTGGTTCAATCATGAAGCCCGCCCCGTCAGTAAATCACATGCCTCCTGCCATCGAATGAGGTGCGCTTAACGTTAATTAGCGTACTGATGAGAGTTAATCGATAGGCGCTAGCATATAAAAGCTGCAGCTTAAAAATCTGATCTGTTTACCCTTAATGTTTTGATTTTTGTTTACACCCTTTGTTCAACGTTTATTATAATTATGAATACAGGATATTTTATGGGTTGTGACATACCCGGTGTGCTCAATAACAATGTGCACATCCACGTCATGAAACGTAATGACACATTTGTAGTCGAGATACGTGAGTTGTGTGCTGATTGTGTGTACCCCACCAAGTAAGGCATGTTTATGTATGGCAATACGTTTCGAAAGCTCGCTGCTATAAGTCCTGCATTCGAAGAAACTGTGCTTAGGTCTAGGTGCTCTGATAGAGTACAGCAGATTAATTACATATACGAATTAGAACCTCAATTAAAGGTCACTATCAGCACTAAATATCCGTACGTCAGGATAACTTGGTACATTACTTCACCAGGTCAAACCGAGATGAAAACATCGCTCAGGAGTGTAACATTCCCTAGCAACTCGTGAAGAATTCTGAAGGAGAACTTGCCTGAAATTCTCGGAGCTATAATGAACTCTATGATCAATGTAAGCATTTTATACCTGAAAAACGAAGATTGGTATAACATTTTAATGCGACCTAGTGCGGCCACACAATATTGATAAAGAATCTACAGCTGATCAACAATATCTAGATAAAAACTCACAATGGTTGACGCGATGTTCTCCAAAGATTCCAGAGATCAGTTATTAAGCATTACATTAATGGCTGATTCTAGTCGCCCAGATAATGGGCAGAGACAAAGCGGGCTATGCAGTAATATGCCCTTTCTCTCTGGCTCTAGAGTCAGTTTAAAGCTAATGGTTGACGAAGATGTTTGGTTTGAAATAGTGAGAACCCAAATGTAGTGATGTAAACGTTAACTCAAAATTAATATCGGACTGATTATACATAACTGCTACGGTTGAAGAACTTACACTAACTGCAGTTTTAGAGGGTGACACTGCAAAGACTAAGGATTACATATTCTCGTGAGCCTGCATTACTCAATTACTGGGATTAATGTCTAAGCAAATGGCCAGCATTGATGATGTCACTGATTCTGATTCTGAAATGGACCAGGCCATTCAGAACCTTATCGATCATGTATCCACCAGAAGATCTCGGAGAGTCAGATTACACTATTCAACATGTATCTATGGATATAGAAGAAGAAATGCCATTGATATTCGAACCTTTGCTGGATATGCTGAGTTCTAATGATTTACCTGATTATGAAGACATGTGTTTTACATCGGCGGACTCGCCCAACACTGTTGAAACTTATGCTCAACCCGTAGCTATGCAGTATACACCAATACATTCCATCAAGATATAAATGAACGTGAATATCTGAGTTTTGAATACACAATGTTCCACAATCTACAAAGGACAATGCCACAGCTATTTTCGCAAACTTATTGAATTTACTGATCCGTAGACTAGTGATTTGGGACTGCTATGGCTGTGAACATGACAGACCATCTCAACGAAAACACCAGTAGATGGGCATTCATTTATTTCTTAAGACCTATCGACAATGTAAAATTACATTACTTAAACGCATTGGAATGTGTACCTAAAATCAATTTCTTTCAGGCATTGTCTACAGATCCGGATTTATTTTGGAATGTATACGAGTTATACAAAGCCTGTAAGACTGAATGGCAAAACGAGGTTTATAAGCTGTTTATAATATGTATATATATATATATATATATATATATATATATATATATATATATATATATATATAATTATATACAATTATAACCTACTACTATTATTGACATAGTTACAGCCTATAATTATCGAATTCATTTGCGATTTGATTGAGAAGAGTATATATAACCCACTACTATTAGTGACATAGTTACAGCCTATACTTATCGAATTAATTTGTGTTTTCTCAATCAAATCTCGCTCGTATTACAGCTATTAAAATGATATATATATATATATATATATATATATATATATATATATATATATATATATATATATATATATATATATATATATATATAAGCAAATATCTCTGATGAGTGCTTCATTCAGACCTTTACTCCGGTATGTGGCATTGGCCTGTGGTGCCAGACATCTGCGTAACTCTATGAGAACTACGTCAAAATTATAATTCTTGTAAAGAAAAAAATGAATGTGAAAACATATTTTGAAACGTATTTTTACACGAATATGGTAAAAGCAAGCTTAAACCATATCATTTAAAAAGATCTGCAGCCGACTAACGGGTAAAAACAGACAAACAAAGTTCAGGTAAACAGTGTTTTGGATTGCAATGTTCCATGTTGAAGCACTATACGCCTATAATCTAATAATTTATAGGCTAAGATTTGGATGATTCAATCATTTGTGTTAAATCTAGTAATCACTCAATAATTAAAATCATCAGCAGTCCATGAATCATATGATACAGAAAATATATGCAGAACTCTCCACAACGAGTCGATAATAGGGGCTGGACTGTAACACCATTATTTGTTGTGTAAAAACGTTTAACGTTATTCCGTAGCTGTACTGTAACATCTTTCTGCAACATAATAATATACTCAATATTTACCTATTGAATGTAAATTTGCATCCCAAGAGAAGGCTATCTTTAAAAGTTTACCACTTGAATGGCGGACTCAGCTATCTACCCAGTCATTTGCGCATTAAATTAGCCTTCTCCTGACCTACAAATGTCCCTATGAATACCAAGTCTGATAAATCGGGGTTCATTTGAAAAATACACGAATACAATTGGATATTTTTTCATGCCAAATAATTATACAGAGGTATACTGCTGGTATTCATTTGAGGGGTACACACGTGCGTGCGGGAGTACTGGCGTGCGCACACGTGTGTGTGTGCGTGCGTGCGTGCGTGCGTGCGTGCGTGCGTGCGTGCGTGTGTGTGTGCTTGTGCGTGCATGTGTGCATGTGTGCGTGTGTGCGTGCGTGTGTGTGTGTGTGCTTGTGCGTGCATGTGTGCATGTGTGCGTGAGTGCGCGCATGCATGCGTGCGTGCGTGCCTGCCTGTCTGCCTGCCTGCCTGCGTGCACGCGTGCGTGTGTGTGTAATTACCTTAAGCTCGCCTCATTGAATGCCAGGAGGCACGTGGTTTAACGAGGCCAGGGGGGGGGGGGGAGGGGCGGGGTGCAGGGCTTCACGATTGAACGAGGTCCCAGAGTCGGAAAACAACGGGTTCAGACATGTAGCCTGTCAATCATCCTTAATTACCCTCATTAACCCGTGTCGTCATTACTCTAATTACCCTTAAGCTCACCTCATTGGAGGACAGGAGGCATGTGATTTAACAAAGTTGGGCGGGGTGGTACTTCACGATTGAACGAGTCCACAGAGTCATGAAAGGACGAGTCCAGACATGTAGTCTGTCAATCATCCTTAATTACGCTCATTAACCCTTGTCAATAATTACACTAATTGTCCTTACGTTCACCTCATTGGATGACAGGAGGCACGTGATTTAATGATGGGGAAATGCTTATGGTCACCCTCTACATCTAACAGCCAATCAGAATGGCGGAGATCTGGATGCTTTTTTCAAAGGTGGTAGAGATCAAAGGATAAAGGTGATAATGATGCACATAAAGTTGGTTGCTCTGACACAGCAACTACTTCAAAGGTGTGAAAAAGCCTCCAAATCGCCCTTCCTCTACTGATGTAGATTATTTTAAAAAAGAACACGGGTCCTATTGCAAGCTGTTTTGAAATCATGCCATATACGATCGTTTTAATGAGATTAAAATGAGTATTGGTGATCTCTCCCGTGTGCCCGTGTATATGGCAGCTGCAGTTCCTCGCGTGTTCACCTCACTCAGACAGTCGTGTTTCCGGACAACCTAAGATCAATATGTTGCTGTAATTATTAATGCATCATTTATTACGGCGCTATGAAGCTGTCTATGATGTATTGGAAAACCCATCACGTTATTCAGTTTAAGAACATTTTCAGAAATATACCACAGTAGTTGTGCGTCTAAGTTGTCTTAGAAATGCAACCTCATGCCGAAACATGTCTCATCGAGAATATTATGCCATATAATTTTTACTATTTGAGAGAAACAATTCATAAAGTATGCGTGTTGTATGTGAGAGTGCCTGGTATAATGTAACCATACCTACATTTCTCTTCGTGTGAATGAGTGCATCCAATGCCGGCCAGTCAGTTGATCCAGCTAACAGGCTAGATGTATTTAAGGTAAATCCTTAAACCATCCGTCTGAGTGTATTGCCATATATGTCTAGCAATATTGACATTACTCAGAGAATATGTCAGAGATTACTAGCCATTAAGCCTACGGCGGGACATGCCGACGGCGGGACATTTGGCAAGATTTCAAATTGAAATGACAGAGACTATCCATGCTAATCGCTCATGTTACTTCAATGATATGGTGACGGAAATAAATAACTGTGTACCCTGCTAGCGCTGTTTTCAATCAATACTATTTTGATACCGCAATGAGGTGAGCTGCATAATGTGGATTGCGCATCCGAGCAATGCATACCCATTCCATGTGACAGTCCAACCATAAACGACACCGTATCTCTCACGTAGTATTGCTCCTGAGGAAATTCGCACGTCGACACATCGAATCTATTGGATATCTGCATTTGTTGTTACCGTCGACTCGTAACTGGAAGGGGGGGGGTATTGTATTCGTGCCTGTTTGTGTTTGTGTGTGCGAGAGTAAATAACATTATGACAATTGTTTCAAAAGATCGAGGTAAGCCATTGATTGATAGCCATATAAAAGATACTATATAAAACTAACGTAATAATAGAGTCATAATCAATACAGTAGCAATACATGCTCCTGCCCGATGTAGTATAAGACGAGAACCTGTATATAGGCTACCCCGTGTCCCCGTGTACACCATCTCCTCGCCAAATCAATCTCCATTTTCCAGTAAGCCAGATGTATCATCACAAAGGACGTTAGAACATTATTAAATTTAAGTTTCAATGCCCACAACCATGGAACCCAGGACATGTATGTTAAAATATGCAGGGTGAGTACGAAAATGCCACTGTATGGTGGTATGTGCATGATAAAAAACATATCACCGATTAAAATGAAAGGACATCGATGGAATAACCCAGTTTTATTCGTGACTGTGCTTGTATTACCACAATTTCATGATACCTATTGCAAGAAATCGTCAAATATATATAATGCAATTGGACCTGAATATATAGATATAATCTTGACGGAGACATGCCAGTAAAACTGCAACAAACATATATCTGCTTGTTCCATCTAAAAGGAAACGGTTATGAACATAGCATCATTGGTTAATCTGTTAGTGGATATTATGAACACGCAGATGTAGACGATTACTGAGGAGAAATCTTGTGTTGGTTAATAGTCACGCAAGATAACAAGTGGGAATGGCACGGACGATGAGAATAGATCGATTGGTTTATAGGTCTGGAAGGGGAATGGCACATTATTAACATGATACCAGTCATTTTTCAAAGAAATAGTAATCAACAATTGCCAAACAGATTCGAGCATTTAGAAAGTCAACAGCGATGACGTTTGCGATGGCGACAACGACGGCGTGCCAAATTTAACCGAAATATGTGTGCTCGAAACACATTCCCCATTGACCCTACCTGACAATGCCATTTAATGCTTTCCGCAGCAGGGCCAATTGGGGTGTCTGTGATTTTGGATCAAGATGAAAGCATGCAATGTGATAAACTTGAAGTCTGCTGAGACATATACGAGGGAACAGATGGGGGTCATGGTTGTACATCACCTGAGAATAGAAATGGATATATATGTTTGCAATCTACTTTAAGTAGAAACCATTTAATAAATATGCTGTTGACTATTTTGAAGCTAATTTGCAACCACAACCAGTCAAATTAATTTCAAAATATTCAACAGTTTACCTGTACCTTGAAAAGGTGATTCTGCGAATTTAGGGCTTAGATTAAATAAGCGTGCTTTTTCATATAACCGGTTTGAGCGGCTAGCCGGTAGTCGGCTGAAAATCGATACAGTTGCAATGCGACCTTTTCCATGTAGGCGGCTAGCTGCATGGCCAGACCCACGTGGCTAATACAATCGAACACTGCTCGATTTTTCCCAAATCGTGCACGGCTCAGCCAGTAGGGAAATCCATAAAATGGCGTCTTTTTAGTATATCCCTACTGAAACCATCTAATTATAATAGGCACCCAAAATCGCTCCCCTTTTATCTGTCATTAGATGTTAGGTCTACGCAATAAAGTAACGTTCATATCATTGTTACATTGTTTTCTCTTTAGAACTGTTATTAATATATACTCTTCTTCAATTATCCTTTAGTTGCGAAAATTCTCAAAGAAGAATACAGATAGATAGCTAGATTTTATTCCACAATAGGCACATTGCCCTTGAGTGTACACAATCACATAGTAATTTTGTGACGGACACTAGAATACAATGCAGTGTCACAGTACAATTTGCAATAAAATAATATATAATTACACAGGCTATTAATTACAATAAGCGAACTATTTTCCCTGCTGGTCAGTGAATGATGACAGTCTTGGAAACGGTAACATTCTGGTTTGTGATTGGTGTTAATTGACCATCTGCGGGTCCGGAAGCGTGTTTATGAGACGTGTGCACCGGAACCTTGGCTCGGTACTGAGCCAGTCGTTCCCATGCTCAATTATCGGAAACACTCCTCTCTTGGACTGCAAATGAGCATGTATTATACGTGTTGCTCTGGTTCTATGCAATTATTATTATCGTGGACACTCAAGGAAGTCATAGACAGATTAGACTTATGGTTAGTCTGAGAATATGCTCAAGGTATCAAATCAGTATGCACCTTTAAAGCATGGTAAATGAAACCTGCTAGTTTCTTCAGGACTGTAGAATTCTGCTTTTGGAATAATTCAGTGGATTTAAAAACACTAGGTCTCATATACTAATAGGGCTTAATAAGAGATTTACGTAGAGCGTTATATTGTGGGCATATGAGGATAAAATAAAATAAAATACATCTTATTAACCTATTTGACTGTGCTTCTATTACTTTAAACCAATACTTTAATATTCTAATTTCTCTATTAAAGCATAACGGAAGCCTACCCAATTCACCATAGACAACACAATTAGATGTGCTTTGTTTTACCTTCAATAATTGCTTACAAAACGTAAGTGACATTTTTCTACATCCATTGCTGGATGAAAACCCCAAACTCGCTGCTGTAACAACACATTGTAATATAAATTACGTGAACCCTTGGGGTCCACCCCCTGTTAGTGTCCTTAAGAAAACTATCCGCAGC
The DNA here is from genome assembly GCA_034401795.1 of Chaetoderma sp. LZ-2023a. Taxonomy (NCBI): domain Eukaryota; kingdom Metazoa; phylum Mollusca; class Caudofoveata; order Chaetodermatida; family Chaetodermatidae; genus Chaetoderma; species Chaetoderma sp. LZ-2023a. Next base: position 21,968,374 of record CM067372.1, read on the forward strand.
CTCCTAGTGAAAGCAAGACTAAATAAAGATAAATAAGTAAAACTGCTCTATAGCAACCACTACCAAGCCAGTCTGTTAACAATATGATACTACTACTACTACTACTACTACTACTACTACTACTACTACTACTACTACTACTACTACTACTACTGCTGCTGCTGCTGCTGCTACTACTGCTGCTACTACTACTACTACTACTACTACTACTACTACTACTACTACTACTACTACTACTACTACTACTACTACTACTACTACTACTACTTCTTCTACTACTACTACTACTACTACTACTACTACTACTACTACTACTACTACTACTACTACTACTACTACTACTACTACTACTACTACTACTACTACTACTACTACTACTACTACTACTACTACTACTACTACTACTACTACTACTACTACTACTACTACTACTACTATTACTTCTGTACTTCTGTACTTCGATCAGAAATACCGAGGTGAGCCCATGTGTTCCTGGCCAGCATCTATAGGATGGTATCTATTTGAATGGCAGCCAAATCTCGCCGTATATTGCGTACATGGATTTATTGTTGTAGATGTTGCCAAATTAATGATACGCACTCATGCACGTCAGTACCAGTAATTGCTGTCCATCGCATTAACATGTAATTGGTCGTCTCGGCACGACCATGGTGAATCCACTCATCATATAAGCCCTGATCCCATTGCCACTCCAACACAATCTGTCTGTCGCGAGTCATAGATATATAATATGTGGTTGTTCACCCGCTTCATGTTAGTCAATAAGATTGTGAACTAATCTCATTAGCATATTAAGTCACGCCGTGTTAACACCCTCAAAACAATTGTTGGATAGGCGTGACCTAGTATGCTAATTCTAAGTCGCGACCACTCATATGCGATGTGAGCATGGGGTTACTTTATGTCATTGTGCCCTTCCAATGTAATGTATGATTACCGTATTCTGTGGCTATAGTAGTAGAAACATCATACAGCTGCAATCAGTCCTTCTTCACTTTTGCCCACTGTGTCTTGTCCTCAGTCGAAATCCGTAGCTTCCACAGGTCCATTCTTGACTTGAGCGTACCGAGTCCTGCTTTCTTGAGGTCACCTCTTAGCACGCTTAGCAGATGTATGCAATGACGTCCTCTCCTGACTTTGTAGTTGCTGGCTCTGAGTATGGCGAATTCCAAGGCTCTCTGGGCTGGGCATCCTTAGCACATGGCCAAACATGGACCATCTTTGCTGGGCGACCTTTACAGACAGCAGCGACGTGTTAAAATCTTGTATAGTGCGCATCATTGGAAAGTATGCTGTCTTGCCATCGGTGTCCAGTGATGGTGCGTAGGTGTTAGCGGTGGTAGGCATCGAGTTTGTCCAGAGCTGCCTTTGACGCTGCCCAGCTGCTACAATTATACAGCATTCAGGATACGCAGGTTGCATTGTAAAAACATAGCCTCTTTATCAAGGGATTTTTTATCTACGAATCCATAGCTTCCAGAAGGACGGGAAAGTTATGTTCCGAATGACTCAGCGTGCAGAAATGTCAGCAGTACTGCAAAGCAGTGAGCCCAGGATTTGACCTTTCCTCCATGGTTCGCTGCCACGATTTGGGGCATCAATTTCTATAGTTTCATGCTTTGTCGGTGGGGTATATGTAAGTGAACTCTGTTTGGGATTCATTCATAAAGAGATTCTCAATTTTTAGTTTGCTTGCAGCTATTGGGAGAAGGTCGTCAATAGGTTTCTTTTCCTCGTCTATGAAGTCCATATCGTAGGCATATTTCATCTCTAGCGGCATGCCCACTATAGGGGGTTTGGTCTTGTGAAACTTTCCCGCACATATTTCAATGCAGCAGCAAGGTAGCAAATGAAAAGCACCGGAGATAAATCATCTCCCTGTGGGGAGCCGATTGATGTCTCAAAGTCTACAGAATTCACTGACTTGACTCGTACTCTCAGCTTGGTGTCTGCAAGCAGTAGTCCCACTAGTCGTAGCTCACCTTCATTGCAACTGGTCTGGCGTAGTATATTTAGGATCTGTGAGCGTTTAATTGTGTCGAAGGCTCGTGACATGTCAATGCCCATTTTGTGGAAGTCCCAGTGTTTGGACATGACTACCGTCGCAAGCATACGTTGAGCCCATACACTGTCTGCGCAGCTGCATCCCAGTTTGAAACCACTTTGACATGATCCAGTGAAGTAATCGATCTTGTCATCCAATGCAATGCAGTCTCTTGAAACGAACTAAACAGAGATTGATATATAAAGGGCAAAATGAACATGAACTACTAATCAATTTGCTTAATAAACTTTGAATCGAGCTCAGTTACTTATATTATGTTATCCACAAGCGCCAATGAGCATGTTCTAGCAAGTTTTGCGAGCTTTCTGCAGACATTCACAATGACATTGAATTATCATCTGGATAACATCTGTATTAACTCGACGAATTATCTCGATAACGTCTGAATTAAATCGATGGATTATGTCGATAACTTATGCATAAAAGCAACGAATTGTTATATTATATTAACTAGCTGGCATATGTGTTATCACTCTTGGTATCTACTTTTCCTCACACGATCGCCATCTGATGCTTGCTATAATGCACCAGCCTCAAGACTGCTTGCAGATGCAAAATAATAAACACCATACTGAACATACTGTATGGTTTCCCTATATTCTTAAGATCTCGACATACCTGTCGTGCTGAATGTCAGGATATGCATATGTATGCGCATGTAAATATGCATATGATTGGGTGGAGATAGCTAAGTGTCAGTCAGGCATCGCATAGTGTCCTTTGCGAACTAATAGTATGCTTCAGATGCATACTTGAACTTATCTTTGACAATCAGTACTCCAACTATGAATCCCATCAAGAAAGTCCACTCATGCAATGATTCTGACACAGATTAAGACCAGGCTTGAATGATTCCATCACGAATCTTAGCATAAGCACCATTGAGACAGAGCTAATTTTTATCGTACAGAGGGAATTGCATTTGATTATGAATACCATGCATTGATCATTAATTTACAGCGATGATTTTCATCGATATGTTCAAGGTAAGCTTCACACAAGTGATCATTAAACATAGATGTTTGTATGTCTTAATGACATTTACGGCATTCCCCTCTAGTTTCCATTTCCAGCACCTTAAGGAGATAGGGTCATATTGTTACATATGCAAACTATGTCTCTGCTGGATGATTTACAGAGAGCCAAATGAATGTGGCATCTCGGAATATGTCGGCATGTTAGGTTTATTTTATTCCTGCTATATTGTCGTAGTCTGGGTGAGATTAAGTGCCTACATGTCTCTTGAAATTGAAGAAAGATTCAAAATCGACCATTGAAGCTATGTTTTGACTGCGATAAATAACAAAACGGGTGTCATATACTATATGATTATAATCACTTGGAATATAAGATAGAAATAGATTTCGAATCACAATATTTTGAAAAGCTAGTTTCTTTAAATCGCAGTTGTTAATCACAAAGGCACTGATTAATACGAATGACCGGATTGATTGATGGAAACGCGGGCTTGGTCTGTACACGAGTGTACATGTATTAACAGGCCCCTCTCTTAATGTGGTAACGATGTATCAATTTAGATTATCGATTGCAAGAATCATCAGCAATACAGACACCATGAACAATGAATGTGATAACTAGGGCCAGACATGGTTATACCACTATAACATGGCTGCCTCATGGAGACAGTGTAGCTACCAGAATATAACGGCGCTCAGAGCACGGGAACAATAAGCCGCATAATTGAAGTGAGAATGTTAGATTATAATCATGCTGCTTTTATTGTAATTGCTTTTGTAGCTCTACCGTGTTGTCATTCGGAGAGCGTGTGAAGACCAGGTTTGCAGAAATTGATTATACGATCCCATCATCCAGAGCACCAGTCTCTATCACGCAATTATACACATATACATTGTACGTCAGCACAGATGAGTGTACGTATTTTGTTCTTCCCAATGGGCCATTCATTTATTTAGCAATGATTTAAATCCAATTTTAGGCTAAATAGGAGTGGGCTTGACGCTTTGCTGTCTTTGCATATATCTGTCTATCATCATCATGCATTCAACATTTGTCAAACTCTTTCAAAAGGTGATAAGTCACATATGATAAAGGGCATGCTCATTTCAGCCACCCGATGTGAGCTATGCACATATGCCAATGATCAACGAAAGTCTAAACGAGAGAGATTTATCTTCAAATAAACATAACAGAGACCAGATATGCTAGTGGCCTATTTAGCCATGTGGTTGAAATGTGATGCAGTAGTAGACCATGGACTGAGTGGCAACATGGTAATGAACTGGGCTTAGATACCAAAACCAATACGCCTTATGAAATAAAACTAATTCCATTTCACATTAACTGTAACTACAGAAATCAAACAAATTTCCTTTAGATAACACAAATTGTTATTTTTAACACCAATGATACAAGGATATATAAGGAGAATGACAATTAGTCAGATATAGAAACTATACAAGTGGACAATGAACAGATGCATGGCTAGTGAAAAGTGACCACGAAAATAACGATATGTGTCTATCAGTACAACATACCACACATTGGACTACATGCTAAGAAATCATAGTGGCGAAGCAGATCATACGTTTACATATCGAGATGAAAAATACCCAAGTGTTATAACACTCCAATTCTTTGACACTGTCTGTGCCATGGTGCGCATATAAGTGCATACATTAGACACGTGTTCATGCATCTGAATGGCTATGCATCTTTACAACCGTTCAATGCCAGAGTTCGACCAATATTCCATATGTGTTGTTTCTTTCCTTAATATAAGCATGGACCTAATGACAAATGTGAGTTGCGGTACAACAACATTAGACGCATGACTATGTTTCATAGAAGAGAAGACTAACTCTAGACATTCATGCAATTAGACATATGTTTTAAAAAGGTGATATGACTGAGTGTTACATGATTACAAAAGAAGTACATAACACAGCAGTATACATGTCTCTGTGTATCCATCAACTAGTGTGTCTACTAAAGATCATTCACTAAACCTTTCTAAATCATACCCAGAACAATACTCAGACAACATAACTCCACCAAGCGTGGTGCCAATACATGAAATGCACTACGTGAACACATTCTAGCACATGCATCCCTTGATATTTTAAATTACGGTGTTACTAGATAAGGATTTAAATCCGCTAGCCTCAATTTACGAAGAAGACTGCGTCGAGCACATATGTGGTCACAAAGTCTAGTCAGATAGACGACCATAAATCATATTATGGTATCTTACGTCAATAATTCTTCAATTCCCTGGTAATACTGTTAATGGTAAAACCTTGATAAAGTAGCACCATTTGCCTGTTGAGGAGGGTTAATCTACAACTGCTATAGGTTATTTCATGCAGAATCGATTATTCTCGTATTCCATACACACCAGAGTAAATGTCATATTCGCACTACTAAGCTTCTTAGCCGAGAACTGACACTAATGTAATTCAATATAGCTACGTCAACACAACTTATTATCAAGGGAACGTGCTAGAACTCGATATTCTGTGAGAAGAGACATAAGAATTAGTCATGCATGACAATGAATAAAGGTAAATCCAGTTACAATATCGCTGAGGTTTGAGTATATATTCTTATTTTCCATATCTTCCTTAAAATAATTATTTTATCACAACACTTCGCTGTACAATGCTCAAAAGCACATGTGATTCTTGTGTGAAGTGTATCAGGGTATTTAGCGTAAGTCATTTGCCATAGTCAAATATGCTTGTGATTCATAGTAGCATCTTGCAGTTTAATGCGCTTCATCCTGGTAATCGCAAAACCTGACATAAGTTTGTATGCTTGACACCAATTTGATTATCGTGACATTTTGTCTAAAGTTTAGCTATCTTTCAAGATGGACACATAACATGGTGTGATAGAAGTATGTCCACAGATCATGGACTTGTACTCAACACCGTAGTTATCTTTAGACTAACAGGCAAGTCAAGCTTGTTATTCTGCCACTACTCCAGCTATTATTGGCTAATATGTCTCTGCTAATGTAACACGATCAACCATTACAGCATGGTTAATGAACTGATCAATGCCATGATATCTGCCAAGTATATGATAATAATACTCCTCATTGTATAGCTATGCCATTGTATGCGCATTGATGCGGGTGGGTGTGACCCCTCATATTGTGGCAATGCACATACCCAAATGTCTATGTTTTCCGCCACCCACTGCGAAAATGAGGATACGCTTCTCTGTCTTTCTATTATGACAATGATTAACTCCCCTTTATCATCTTTGTGTTTGTTAGTTCACATAGCGATTTTTTTCTATGTAACATAATACTGCAATCCCTATTTGATAACAGTTCCAAGTACTTTCTGCTGAAAATGTGCATATGTGGAAAATATAGATTACCACCTGCTGTGCACAACGCTGTACACTTTATCGGCTGTGACCAGAGACACGCTTAAGCAATTGGAGAATAGGTCAGAGATTGACACACTGATACAGAAGATGCGCCATTACCCCCCATTCGACTAACTTCCATGACCCCTTCAGAACCCAGTTGCTGTTGTATCACGCACAGCATTAGAGCTGCATCTGAACAACATCCCATATAGATGATGTGGGAGAAGGCTTACGCATAGGACACTAGTTGGCCCCTCTCTCCAACCTGAGGTCAAGCGTCAACTTGAATGGCATTAGACACATTGTTACAAATGATATCTCGTAAGGGAAATAAATTTGTCAGGTTTAGGGGAATTGGCTTTCCAGCCCGTCTGGAAGTCATGAAATTCCCATGAAAGCTCAGATGCATCTACGCGATGATAAATATTCAACTGTCAAAGCTGGGCAATAAATAAATCACCCTCTTGAAAATACTTGCTTCTTGCCCTCTGTGCTCCATCAGCAACCATCGCTAGCCACACAGCTAGCTAAGCAAATAAAAACAATGCAATACACACCACAACTTGCGAGGGTAACAACACAGCGGTGGTCTTGTTTGGACATGTTAGTTGAAAGGCAGAGAATAACCCACACTGAAAACATTGAGTCGAGTTTCCAATACTGGGTGCCAACAAGTATAAGCCACTCACGCACCAATGTCATGATGGTCTGCTATCAGATCAGACAGCACACAGTGTAATCTAAGGCAACTAAAGAGAAAAAAGAACAGAAAGGAACTTAAAATTCTCACAAAGTACACGTGGAAAATAGTGACTGATACTAATCGTAGCTGCAGAGATTTTCACTATTTTCAGGTGCAGACACTGATTACGATCATGAAATAGTTCTATCGTTGGTTCTTACAGCTATTGTAAGTCATTCTGCAGATTAGTTCGTCTGTATCCCAGTGTACCTGCCAATAGAGGGACCCATTTCTGAATATGTCTCGTCCATGTCTCGCTAAGCTCCACCAACTTCGCACGTGCGTCTGAAGAGATTTTAACATTTTAAACCACTAATTCGCGGAATCCTACTTTCAAGGTAATGATATAGGTAGGCTGTTGAATATTGTGATACTAACTTGTCTAATGTACCAATACTATCAACGGCTTCCAGTCAACTTAGTTTCAAAACACTTATCGGGACTTATATTGAATTATTAATTCACAAATCACATACACTATCATTGCTCATTGCATGTTGCATTCAGAAGAGCAGTTAAACACACCTGCAATTAAGCACACCTCGATTTAGGACCATAACGTTTCCATGATCGAGGATGTGGCATAACGCATATGCTAATTATATTAGCAGTCTATCTGCATGGTATCAAGCTTGAAATAAACATGATACGTCGCCCAACTGTCGACATGTTCGTGTTGTATCGACCTTCTCAATGAATTATTTAAGGGAATACACACTATTGCACTGATGCAGTTTCAGCCAAGCAGCATAAGCGTGTTATCTGCGAGTAAGCTCATCACGCGAATATTCAGTGTGATTCCTGAGACGTTTTTTTTATTTGAATAGGTTCATTGTGAACCATTGTGAGGCAACATGGAGTATACCAGCCATTAACCACGAAAATTTCATTATAGCACGCAACAGCCACTATCGGTATTGTGTCAATGATTATAAGACGTTTGGCATTTGCTACAAGTGAGTCCGTTGAGGATTGGATTGGCATCTTTGCGTCATGTAATACGTGATTATGTCATACACTATCAAATCAAATCCGATTTTGGAATTCCAAATAGATTCATTTTCGAAGGGTAATTAATATGATGTGCGTTTCATAATTTCGGGATTTTGAAATGAGTGACTCAGTTTTATTTGCTTTCATGTACAACCGTCAAATAAGTGTTGGTTGCTTGTAAAGATGTTGGCGCAGATGGAATACAATTTAAAAATAGCGTTCGAGCGAGCTGTTGCTTACTCGAGAAGATCGGTTTGTTTGAAGATTGTTTCGGCGCATGCGGAAATAGATATTGCTTTTCAAAATCATGTTTACCTATAGAAATAGCAATATAGTGAATGGGTTTGAGCTAGTTATGGGTGATTGCACCGACAATGCACCCGGATTTGATTTATGATTTACTTCCATGCTTCGTGGATAATTGAGGAAACATTCAGCGCGTGATGTGTTCACATTAGATACATCGGCATATGCAACTAAATATGACAGGCACATATATTTCATATTATGATATAAAGACCAAAGCGTATTGTTCATTGCACATATTATTGAATGCTTAATCTGACTGTGTGACTGGTGTGTTAATACTATTAGGAATGATGCTTCATTAACGGTACACTGGATGCATAGTAAATCCACGATGAAATATACAGATACCATGCAGATTCTGTGAGTCAGTGTAACTTAGCAGTTCACTAAGCGACACTCATATGGAAGTGTCTCGCAGTCTGGGACGGGCGACCCTTTGAAAGCTAGATCACCTATCATGTCATTCCCTGCTACTGAGGAATAATCTACACCTTTCACATATGCCAGATTTGCATACTCATTATTCTTTTGACAGGATGGCAAATAATTAATACCTGTCGAATTCTTCTCCCAGAAATATTTCATCCAGGTAGGTAAGCATCCCAGTCATTTGGTGATCTAAGTTCATGTATTGGTAACAGTGAAAAAGAAAATCATTTAATATACGCTAAATGTGATTATTATCCCTACCACTAGCAGAATGGAGTAGTTCTTACAGAATAACATATAGCACGAGACTGGGTGTGGTCAATATATTGACGCTAGCAAGCAATACCACAGGAAGAAAAATCAGTGTTAAAATTTGAACGGATACATTCCATTTCCTAGCAGCATGTTCCACATGTTAATGTCAAGTCAAACACTATCAATGACTTGATAATAATGCAGATAATATAATGATTACATGTATCAGAATGCACAATGTAGGACTCCAGTCGACATATTCATACACTGAACATGGCATCTCCAACATCTGCATACACTTATCACAGTATGAAGACACTAGTCTCATCGTCATCTCTCCAAATTGGATGATTTCCTAAATTTCTCCTGTTATTGCTTGTTATTCTTGGTGGTAAGGCTGGCACGCGTGGGCTACTTACTTTCCATATTACACGAGGGATATTGCAGAGCTGTACCAACCCGATGGCTAATCCTCTAAACTGTCCTGTAGATTGTTGACCAAAGCTAAAAGCGTATTATACATGATTACGAATGGACGAATGTTTATCCCAAATCGCCAAGGATAGCAAGATATATGATATCTTACCACACAATGCTAATGCCACCTATTCATCTGATGGAACAGGAGATTGATACAACATCTAACAAGAATAATTGCTATGGGGTGTGTCAGTAAGGTTAAGGCAGACACATTTAAATAACGTAGGACAAAATATATCTAGTGTTTTCTGGCTCCCGAACCCTGAGAAATGACATATAATAAACACACCCTCACATAACAATCCTCTAGCCACTTCAATCTGTCAGATAAATATCCTCACACACTATTGTGTAAGATAATATTTGCATATTTACATTTTTATTAGGAAAGGATATCCTGATCTGTACTGAGGCTATTAGGATGCAGATGCGCATTTTGACATACCATCTAAGAGTTGTAATCGCCAGTAAAATCATTCATTGCGAGGAGCTTTGGAGAAGCAAGGGTTGCTAGCTTGGCACCGTATCACACTGCCCAGGTGCCGAAGACTACATTGCACTCAGAAAAATCTTGTTACAGGAACGTGTTTCATTTTCCCGGAGGAATCCGAATTGAGCACCAGTCAACGTGCTCGACAGCTTATATTTATTTATTACTCTACCAACTTGTTGGAATGGTATTTTACATACCGATGCACTCCTTATTTAATCTAACTCGAGTGTTGCATCGTCCATGCATCTTCAAGGGAAAGGTGTGGTGGCCTATACAGCGGCAAGCAGCTATATGTGTTACAAACGCGAGGTGCATAAATAATGTAATTAATATATTGGCAGTTATGAAACTAGGCCAGCGAGAACGGTATGTATTGGCACGGGTAAAGGGTACGCATCGCATGCTTTCATTTCTTTCTGCCGCAATCCACACTCTGTATATCGATTAACCATTGAATACAGTAATAGCCATTGTGGCGTTCTGACAGACTCTGCGTCCGGTAAATTATCCACTCTCCCAGGGAACATAAAAACACACAATAGTTTTCCCAGAAATCCTATACGCATTTCCCAAAATGTAAGACAGATAGCTATGTCCGGCAAATATACAATGGTTTTCTTGTTCGATTTACGTGACTTTATTTATGATTCAATAATGATTCTATAATCAATTTAATGTGGCACAACCCATCACGTGCATTATAACACATCCATCACGTACATTCTAACACATCCATCACGTGCATTCTAACACACCCATCACGTACATTCCAACAATCCCATCATGTACATTCTAACACATCCATCAGGTACATTCTAACACACCCATCACGTACCTTCTAGCACACCCAACACGTACATTCTAACACATCCATCACGTACATTGTAACACATCCATTACGTACATTCTAACACATCCATCACGTGCATTCTAACACACCCATCACGTACAATCCAACAAACCCATCATGTACATTCTAACACATCCATCAGGTACATTCTAACACACCCATCACGTACATTCTAGCACACCCAACACGTACATTCTAACACATCCATCACGTACATTGTAACACACCCATCACGCACATTCTAACACATCCATCACGTGCATTCTAACACACCCTTCACGTGCATTCTAACACACCCATTACGTGCATTCTAACACATCCATCAGGTGCATTCTAACACACCCATCACGTACATTCTAACACACCCATCACGTACATTCTAACACATCCATCACGTGCATTCTAACACACCCATCACGTACATTCTAACACACCCATCACGTACATTCTAACACATCCATCACGTGCGTTCTAACACACCCATCACGTACATACTAACACACCCATCACGTACATTTTAACACACCAATCACGTACATTCTAACACACCCATCACGTACATTCTAACACACCCATCACGTACATTCTAACACATCCATCACGTGCATTCTAACACACCCATCACCTACATTCTAACACACCCATCACGTACATTCTAGCACATCCATCACGTGCATTCTAACACACACACATCACGTGCATTCTAGCACACCCATCACGTGCATTCTAACACATCCATCACGTGAAGTCTAACACATCCATCACGTGCATTCTAATACATCCATCACGTGTATTCCAACACACCCATCAAATTGCATTATAACACATCCATCACGTACATTCTAACACATCCATCACGTGCATTTCTAACTCACCCATCACGTACATTCTAACACGCCCATCACGTACATTCTAACACATCCATCAATTACATTCTAACACACCCATCACGTACATTCTAGCATACCAATCACGTACATTCTAACACATCCATCACGTACATTCTAACACACCTATCACGTACATTCTAACACATCCATCACGTAAATTCTAACACATCCATCACGTGTATTCTAACACACCCATCGCGTACATTCTAACACACCCATCACGTACATTCTAACACATCCATCACATGCATTCTAACATATCCATCACGTGCATTCTAACACACCTATCACGTGCATTCTAACACATCCATCACGTGCATTCTAACACACCAATCACGTACATTCTAACACATCCATCACGTACATTCTAACACATCCTTCACGTGCATTCTACCACATCCATAACGTACATTCTAACACACCCATCACGTACATTCTAACACATCCATCACGTGCATTCTAACACACACATCACGTGCATTCTAGCACACCCATCACGTGCATTCTAGCACATCCACACGTGAATTCTAACACACCCATCACGTGCATTCTAATACATCCATCACGTGTATTCTAACACACCCATCACGTGCATTATAACACATCCATCACGTACATTCTAACACATCCATCACGTACATTCTAACACACCCATCACGTACATTCTAACACACCCATCACGTACATTCTAACACATCCATCAGGTACATTCTAACACATCCATCACGTACATTCTAACACATCCATCACGTACATTCTAACACACCCATCACGTACATTCTAATACGTGCATCACGTACATTCTAGCACACCAATCACTTACATTCTAACACATCCATCAGGTACATTCTAACACACCCATCACGTACATTCTAACACACCCATCACGTACATCCTAACACACCTATCAGGTACATTCTAGCACAACAGAACGTGATTGTCATGCCTGAATATTTTTGTGGGGCTGGAGATATTTAAATTATTGATTTAATGTTACTCATACAATTTCCAGCGTTAATCACTGCGCAAACGCATTAACGTACCTCGACTATTCCAGCTCAGCTACACATGCTGTTCATCTAAAAGTACATACAGATTTGCCGCAATTTCATTACTTTGAGCTTCTATTAGAATTTTAGCAGATGACACATATATAGTTATGTTTTAGATGCACTTTTTATGCATTAGTCTATCTATTGGCTGACGTATTAACTCGTAAATATTCACTGTAAGCATCCAACTCTGAGTGTGATTAATCAGAATAGATCTCAAATTCACGTTATTTCCATAAATGTCTGAGATAACGACATCTCGCTCTGACTAAATATTCATTACTGGAATGGGTTGCCATAAATAAGATGAAAAAAGATGCGAGATGATAGTCTATGGAATAAGATGCGAGATGATAGTTTATAAAGGCAACCATTATTTACTTTTGACAGAAGTACAAGCTACAACACATACACAATGTTGTGGTTCAGTGATACGTGGCTGAACTATACAGGACGAATAATTAGTCGCATGATATATCAATGCATTTCTTAGTATCTATATGATAGAGCATGACCAGGATATTCATCAGTTGATGAATCCGTCGCTTAATCATAGTTCATCGCCCATAGCATCTCCCACCATGTTATATCTCCCAGTGGTGTGAGATTCGATGTAACATGGAGAATGTTACTTTAAATGGATGATAGTGAGGCCATTATCAAGTCAAGATGCGCAGGAGATGGTGCATTATCAACAGTGTTGTGCTGATTTAGAGTGAGGTTTAATACACGGATAAAGACTCAGGTTTCTTGAATGAACGAATTTTGGAATGGATTGGAGAAATATTAATTTTCAGGTTATTGTGATTATGCAGGAATTCGATTTGTCACTTAAGCATTTGATGGCTTAATCATATATGTGTCACTTGTTAGCGAACGTTACAATCACAAAATGTATTACTGTCACGAAAGTGCTAACAGTCTGCTCACAAATGAGTATGAATTGCATGTGTGAGTGAATTCACAATTTATTACATATTATGATGAGTATTCTGAAACTAATGTGACTGAGCGCATATGACACCAATAGCTCCTAGTCAAAATCATTCCGAAGTAATCTACAATATCCAGCTAATAGTTTCATTAGATTCTAGATAACGGTCCCTAAAGTGGTCTTGACGAATGGCAATCTGTAGGCCAAGATAATACTATTTTTCATGGTTAGCCACTTGAATCACTGCCTCGAGAACCGGGTCAGTCATTTCAGTTGTGGATTTTCAAACGATATTACCCTCGTGGCCTGCAAATCCATATTCAAGAAGCAATTATGTTGATGTTCCTGGTCAAAATTTCGATGCGAAGGTTACAGCTGCGTATATTCTCAGTTGGATGGCATCAAATGTAAGTAATGACAATTAGCATATTTGTCAGCATATCATTTTAGGTCATAGCGGCATTGCCCCAACCACTGATACCATTAACTAGGTCACATTGGCTGAGATCTGGAGTCATGCAGGGATCTCGACGTCATCCCGCCCTTGAAACGTCATCGACCTCTTATAAGTTATTGCATTCATTTGAGGAGAAATCGCGCAGCTTCTATTACGGGGTGTATACGGGACTAAGGGTGGGAGCTAGAGGGGTGGTAATTCCCGTGGTATTCCCCACATATATCATTGCCCAATATACGCTGTAGACTGTGTGAATGTCATATTTAAATTATGTTTAATAGCTAGTTCTATATACATACACACATGTACAACAGTACAGCCTGCTCGAATAAAATTAATTTGAAAGTTTCTATCTTGTGATGCCCGCGGGCATATTGACTGTAATGAGGTATTTCATAGGTGGATTGGATCTAGGTGTGCTATTCCTAATTCCACGTAATTCGGCAGGCACATCACTGCATTGTCAACAGTAAGTATTGGAATCAATAAATCCTAAATGGATCTTAAATTGAATCGTGGACAGTGCTGCACAATGCCGTCGGAAAAATGTAACTAATTGACTTAGTGATGACCTACAACTAACTAATAGAGCATCCTTCATACCACCTACCCATTGGTTGTAGTTAGAATTATCAAAACAATGAGCTACAGACACGTTGACCCGGTACCATGCATACAGTACACTAATGAGCTGGTTAAAAAGGTTCTACTCAGAGTCCATTAGTACCATATGTTAGCAATTTGTGTTGGCCCTCCTCTGCAACGCAAAGCTGCATGCCAGCCTCTTTATTCTAATAAATCACAATGTTGCATATAAGCACTGGTGAAATGAAGTAAATGTTCCCTAGGCAATAGTTGCAATGCTATTGAACATTTATTGTCAAATATAGCAATGAGTGTATTTATATATGTAAAACTTTCGTCGATTGTGCTTCATATCTCCAGCATCCCCTCCCACACTGTGTTCCTCAGTCTGCTGTCCGACGTAGATATGTGCTTGGCCTTATGGGTATCTCTGCATAGTACGCTTATCCATCATTCACTTCGCTGACGCAGACAGTTATATCAGTAACCTCTGGGAAGCTAACACCATCAAGGATTACGAACTGACGACCGCATACAGGCACTGAGCTAATCATATCCAATCTTCTTCCAACACATAAGTTCAACATCCTTGAGCAAGGCCACCTCTATTTCTGTTGACTTTTGCATTGTGAAATGCTCACAATCTAGCTAGCTCATCGAAAAGGAGAACACTGTGTAGAGACGGTGATTGCTATAATTACTGCAACATTGTAATCGCATCCATCGAGTCACTCACCATGGCATAGATTCTGTATTTGAACCAACGCTGGCTGACGTTACCCAGACACTCACGTTCAAATGGTGGTGCCGACCTTAATTCCGATTACAATATAGTGATTACGTGATTGCCGATTGATCAGCTATGCCTCATCCACATGGGATTCGTAGAACGAAAATCCAATGTCACCGATGATCTCTAAAAACAAACAAACGACACGGCAATCCATAAACTATATAGAAACACAATAATTGAGCAGTATGCCATAGTTTACCTCAATGGTAAGTCAAATGAAGCCATACGTGAAGTCATAATTCCTGTAGAGCATTCAGCTGCAAAGAACATCAGTGCTGCCATGAATACCAACAAAGTGAAATCTTATGTTGATGAGCCGCTTCTTTCAAAGCTATCTAATCAATTGAAAACACTGTCAATGCAGCCTAGCGAACATCAGATTGAACTAAGACAGGCTCGCAATAAGATCCTGAGCCTAATCAGTGATTACATGTTAAATGATTGTTGAAAAATGTTCAGAACAAGCAAAGTATTAACAATCAGCACTGCACAAAAATCACTTGCTATACATAACACTAAAGGCTAAACACATCAAGGTATGGCTCATAGATCAATTCTCTGACACAGAATATGAATAACTAACCATGTTTGAAGACCAGCCACCGCCCATGCAAGAGCCAATAAGAAAGGTAGAGATTAGAAAGGATTTAACGTCTTTAATGACTGTCTACCTGCAGGCCCGAAGAGATTGATAACAAACTCTTTACATATGGAAATAGTATCATCATAACACACATCGCACATGCCATCAACGTTGCCTTTGAACTACAACTTCACATCAATGCTGTCAGAGAAGAAACATGCATCGCACTCTCAAAACTCAAGAAACCACTTGGGTCTCTTTTCGACCTCAGACTAATAGTGCTTTTGAACAACACATGACTGTGATATTATCTCGTATCAGAGATAAGATTTACAGATTTACTAGAAACTGGCAACGTGGTTTTAAGAGAGGACATAGCCTCGCTGTCATACTGTGCACACACAAGATGTTGACATCTGTAGTACTATCAAATCATTAGCACTTATTCAGGATGGGAATCTACATGTTCATTTGATACCAAGAAGAGACCACAGATCCTTTACTTTTCCCATCCAAATCAAGGATTTCGCACTCTTTAAAACGTCAATAGGATTTCCACAACGTGATGCATTATCGCCAGTATTTTTCAATTGCTACTCCACCACAGTACTATCATCCGTTCAAGAACACTCTACAAAACTAGACCCTACAGTCTTAATGATAGGTATGCCACCATGGATGGAGTATTCATATGATGTTTATCGACTAGGAAAACGGTGCTCTTGATACAGTACTCCCAATGAAGAACGGTTCAAGGCTGCACACCTCTTCGTGAATCAAAGACAAAACAGAGTTCCGTCACGTTTACCTAACCGGTATATCCAGAAATGCATGATGATGGTACTGACAAGTGGGGGGGGGGGGAAGCGATCTAAATATTGGATTCTCTGTGGCTCATTCGACATTAGAACTAGCTGTGTAAATATACTTGCATTCCAATCCCTTTGGAAGTTGTGGATTCGCGCCTTTAACATATCCAGAAAACTCAAGATGCAACTAATTGATGCTACAAATTCCCATAACGACATACAATTTATAACAGCTGTGTAGAAAATACTCAGGCTTAGAAAGCAGTAGAACTTATATTCCTGGGTGCCAACTTGGATCAGGCACGCAAAGGACGCAACGACATCAACTTGCTAATCATCAAGACCCCCACTATCACCAACAACCATCAACCATCAATCATGAATCATCAATCATCAACCATCAATCATCAATCATCAATGTCGTCGATGTTGTCATCACGGACACATATGCCACATGGGGGAAATACTAAGTATTGTTACAAACAGCTACACAAACTGTAATATGAAGATTTCAATTATTTCCGATAGCTAAGGATATTTTTATTGAGAACATTTCACTTATCTAAATACGAGGACGCTTCCTGGGAGATATTGTCTTGGATACATATGTATGACACATGGCCCTATTCTATTAAAAGCACCCTGTCTTGTTCATCCAACGTGTGGTCCTACCACAATAAAGGTTGTCATAATTCTCTGATAATGCTGATCAATAGGACACCTTTATTGGCCGACCACCAACCCAGTAACTTGCGCTATCAGGGATTTGGCTGGTAAATGTATGTCAAAGGTTTGATTGGATTTTACAGACTTAATATTAATAAAATATTTCCGACGAGCGTGTAAACCGAAGATTATCGTCGTGTGCAGTAAATAGAACGCGGTTATCAACATCCAAGCGCGTTCACTAGCCAGTAAGCTCGCGCACACCTCGATATTGATCTATGCTCGAGGCTCGAGTTTCATCCAATGTGCTCAGAGAATTCCAGAACAATTATTGAGTTTAGAATGTCATTCTCCATTTACCGAGACACGCACCAGTTTCCCAGCGATAGGTGAAAAACAATGCATTCAATCGCTATAAGAGCTGCTCTTGTGCTTATGTGCATTAGTATACTAGATAATACATGATGATGATGAATATGACATCATGCTCATCACCATCATCGTCATCATCATCATGATCATCATCATGCTCGTCGTCGTCGTCGTCGTCGTCGTCGTCGCCGTCCTCGTCCTCGTCCTCGTCCTCGTCCTCGTCCTCGTCGTCGTCGTCGTCGTCGTGTATCACATTTGATGCGTGTATAGCCTTTGTCGAGCTAAATCCGTTCACGCTAAATAGAGAGTAAAATAGTTCTAACAGTTTCTGGCGGAAACAACGCTCTGTCCAATGCCACGAGGCCCATCAAGTCATAAACAGATATAGACAGCGGTGCGATATACATTAGGGAAGAACTGTATGACCGATACGACGATATTCACCAAGCCATAAACAGATGGTTACTTGGGATCGTTATGGATTAGAATACAATGCACTGTACTTAGATGTCATCCATATGGGGCAGTGCAACATTTGCTAAAAGTGACATATTGCATAATAGATAGGGAGATCCAGATCTATCGTTTCTAGTTATTTTTTGTCTTTCTATCGTTTTATAATAGTTAAGACTGCTGTGCATTGATGATTCAAGTTGACACGCATTACAAAGAATTGTAGCCGCCTGGCAGGACAAGGCGGCAGGACAATGCCGACCAGGCCATTAGTCATTGCATGATTGACATAAAGAAATTCACTATTTATATGAATATAAACTACGCACAGTTTAAATGATTCTAGTTGTCATGTATACACCACAAGCTTCATATCGGTCTTTTAACTTTCATTATTTTAGCAGGTTGTGTCGTGAAAGCGACACTATATACACTATCAACAAAAATGGGATGGAACAAACTGGTCCAGCAGTTTCTACCGAGTCAAATTCATGATCGTCGTAATTTGATTCGCTTTATACAGAATGATACCAACACAGTAAAACTTCTTTACAATATTTACGCTTATTGCGAGCTCTTTGTGTGCACTGATAGGACACACCTTAACCAACTTGTCATATGTAACCATTGACTGGGTAGGGACTGAAGCTTATTAACACAACAATACAAATAAAAGTACGTGGAGGTGCAATACAATATTATCTTGACAAATCTGTCTAGGATCTTGGCCCAGACTGACAAGACAATCCCTACTCGCCTGACAGTGACGGAGCGAGAAGCGTAGAGTGGCAGATGGTAATGGCTAACAAGGGTTCTAGAGAGTTGTGCTGTACAGCAGGCATGACCACAGCTTGTAAAGGCAATTCTTCAAGCAGTTTGAAGACGGGGAATATACACCGTTTTCCCTTGGGAAAATCCAGAGGTGTATCACTCTGTTTCAAATACAGAATTGGTTCAGCGATGCGTTGCATTGGAATTTCTGTATGTTGCGCCCACGAACTGGGTTATTTTGGAGGCTTCATACCCGATGTCTGGAAGGTATGTGTTGTATTTGGAATAATTGAAGGTTTCGATCATATCACCACATGGCATTCCGTATTATAATCACGGTAGTCTAAGAGTACGCAATCTGTCTCCACAGGACATATTTTTCCTACAGGGCAGCAATGTGTTAGCACATGTTTAAACATTTTCGATCGGGTTTATGTATTTGATTTGCCAGACAGAGTTTGCATATTTAGTAATGGGTATGCACGCAACATATACGGTAATGAGAATGTTTCTTTGTCTAGATACCGACAAGAATGCCTGATTAAACTAACCATTTGTTGCCCATTATTTACAGATATTTCAGTTTGTGAAAGTTGGGATTACTATTCATATAGTTGGTCAAGTCATTTATAACGCTGGTCACCTCCAGTATAGCATGTTGACCATCATACCCTGCCGTTCCGTAAGTAAATTCGGGTGACCAGTTTCTGGACCATGATTCTAGTGCATTGGTGTTCATCTGTATGATCATGTATCCATTCTGTAGTAGATGTAACTGAGCGATATAGTTTTCTATCGTCTACAATTAAACAGCGTAAGAAAATTAGTCACAATATGAGGTAGGTCATGACATGTGATCAAATACATTTGAATAACACCAATTCATTCTGACAGCTGTTTCTCCATTATGGTTCTTTATTTCCCGCTATGTTGTCAAGCCAATCGCTAATTCACCGTTCCAGAGTACCCACCCATCACATGACGTCATAATGAACTGCTTGATATGTACAATGACATCATAATGAATGACGTTATGAATGGCGTCGATAAGTACGTCACGAACGCATATTTGAAGACGGTCTATGCGCTGTTGTACAATTTGTTTGCTTTTACTCTTTAATAAATATTCTGTTGAATATTTTGAAACCAATTTGACTGGGCGCTGTTGCTGCTCCTCCAGCCTGCAACCTAGAATGTAGTACTTACAGTGACAATGCTGATGCGAATTTAGGACATCTTCATACTGATGTGTTAGACAGTTCACCCGTCCCTAAATTCATAGGCGCTGATCAGCACATAGGCTATTACATCCATAATGATGTGTTGGACAGTTCAAGCGTGCCTATGTTCATACGAAATGATGAAAACATAGACTATGTACATAATGCTGTTCTAGACAGTCCAAGCTTGCCTAAGATCATGAGAACACCGGAGGCAAGACATTCTCAGCCAGGGACCAGTACAGCTGCAATGAAACCAGTTTCTGACAGTATCCCCTGTGCCAATGAGTTAATTGCTCATCTGTATAAACTGACTCAGTTATTATTAGATAAGGAGCAGAAAATTAATAAGCTTAAAGCTCACCTGAACAAACATCAAATTCCCAGGCCTATGACTACACTGCAGTCAATATCTTGTCAAACAGATATATGTGTTTCAAATGAATCATCCATGCAGACAATTGACAAAACTGTCAAATATGTGTCAATTCAGACTCTCACCAAATCTGTGGCAGAATCATGTAACCAAACTTGTGATTTGACTGAAGAAAACATCTCTAGGCAAGTAAACTCTAAACCATTCCCAAAACCAAGAAC
This sequence comes from Chaetoderma sp. LZ-2023a, assembly GCA_034401795.1. Taxonomy (NCBI): domain Eukaryota; kingdom Metazoa; phylum Mollusca; class Caudofoveata; order Chaetodermatida; family Chaetodermatidae; genus Chaetoderma; species Chaetoderma sp. LZ-2023a. The sequence continues at coordinate 21,989,555 of CM067372.1, forward strand.
ACACATCTCTAGAACGTTTCTACCCATACCAACATTAGTACCAGCAGTGCCGTCCTCAGTTCATCCAGAATCTGCACTCGTGAAAGAAAACCAGACAGTGGGTAAAATGCTGAGAGAAAATCCGGACACAATAATAATGGAAAGCTCCATAACAAAATGAATCAAGACAGCTAGTTTAAAGGCTGGCTGCAAACTGAATACAAACCGAGAAGCTACCATCAATTCACTCATGAACATAATTCGAAAGATGGATTTATCTTCGGTGAGCACACTCATCCTACAGATTGGAACCAATGGCACGATTAACCCTGTGCCCGTGATAATTGCTGATTATCAAGAATTACTTGATTATATCGGCTGTTACTATCCCGATCTGGACATTGTAATTTCAGGACTATTACCAAGATTGGACAATTATAACAGGAACACCACTGTGTATCATGTCAATTGCCAATTTAAAGTGCTAGCCAGACAACGTAACCTGACATTCATTGACAATAAATGCGCTTTCATTCAGGATGATGGATATCAAAATGAAAAACTCTTCCAGGATGATAAACTACATCTAAGTGAGTTAGATAGCAGTGGCCTAATAAATAATATAAACTCTGTGATTCCGGTTTTGAAGGATGTCTATCGTCAAATTGTGACAGAGACATGTTGTATTTTCTGTGGGGAACCTTCCCATGCAAATGCTCATTGTAGGCATAGGAAATACGTAATCTGTTGGATATGCAATTTATCCGGTCGCAAAGCAAAACTGTGTCCGCACAAGGGACGACAGCACCACCAGTTATGGAATACTGTTTAGGGATTCAGTAAAGCAGAGGTTGCTGAACGCTTCACTCATCTACATACATACACTCTCTACACATTGTTAAATAAACTCTGCCAGGAATGTAACTTTGAACATTGCGACGCCGTAGATTGTGCTGATCCTTCACGAGTACACGCACATAACCATTTAAATGTTAGGGTATATAATAATAATTCATGTTCATATACATTCCACCGAGGCCCTCTACAATCAGGTACGATAAATTGTAAATTACCTAACACCTCTAAGAGCAGCAATATTAATGCAACTGTTAACTATATCTATTTCACTGAAAATGCCGTTCCAGTATCTCAATTTCAAACCATTCAACAACATTGTTCTGGCCATGCAAAGAATGTACCCTATCTGGCTCAGAGCACTGAAAGGGTGATTATTCCTGTAAGTCATCATGACTATGGTAGACATGTCTTTTGTGATGATGATGATGATGATGATAATGATGATGACGATACTGAGGACAATGCTGATAATGACGAGGGTGATGATAGGAATGATGGTGATGGTGGTGAGGATAACAATGAGAATGATGATGATGATGATGATGATGATGATGATGATGATGATGATGATGATGATGGACATGATGATCATAGACATAATGCTGCTGCTGATGATGATGATGCTAATAGATATAATGCTGATGATGATGATGATGCTGATAGACATAATGCTGCTGATGATGATGATGATAGACATAATGCTGATGATGATGATAGACATAATGTGCGTGATTATGATGATTATGGGCCTATTGCTGAGGATAATTATGATGATGATATGCATAATGTTATTGATGAGGCTGATGATACCAGGGAGGATGGTGATGATGACAACAATAATGTTCATGCTTGTCAAGATGATGATGAGATAATTACTGATGGTGATGGTGATGATAATGATCATGTAAATTATGTTGTTGATGATACGGATGTACACGATGATAATATTGATGATGATATGATGTTGCTACATACTAACAATTGTATTGCTTATATAACTTTAAATTATTATTTAGACGATAACTTCTTTCATTATATCAATGTTTTATCATATATAATGTATAACTCCCAAATTACTGATGAAACACCATATTATCCAGGTTTATCAAAGCACCAGTTGTCCCATTCGACTGTTATCCTAACATGAATGTGATCAACCATGATATATTGTCTATATCACTGAACTTACCGAGTAAAGGGCTTAATGTGATCCACTTAAACATCTAACACATTTTACCAAAGATGGATCAAGTTAAAATCCTTTTTCCAGTGTAATCCAGGAATTGATATATTTGGGATATCTGAAACCTGTCTAATGCGTCATATCCCTTAAGACATGGTCCAAATTACTTGTTATCAGAGAGCTAAAAATAAAGGTGGCGGGCTACTCGCATACATTTCCAATAACATCAAATACTCAAGTAGAAAGGATTTAGAGTCGGCCGATGTTGAAACACTATGGTTGGAAATTCACAAAGACAACAGCAAATCACACTTAGTTGGATTTATCTATCGTCCGCCAAGTTCATTGTACAATGGTATGATGATTTATAAGAAATGTCTGAGCAGGTCTATGCTGAAAATAAAGAGAGAGACAACTTTGTTAGGAGACTTTAATGTGGATGCTGTAAAGACCAAAATGTAAAATGGCAGAATATTATTGATCAGTTTTCATTAACACATCCCATAAAACACACAACTCGTCTTACAGCAACAACAAGAAGACTCATTGTTCATATCTATGTAACCAATGAAAGAAATATAACTAATTCGCATGTATCACCCTTAGTGTTTAGTGACCACTACCCTATATGTGTAACAACAACAAGAAGACTCATTGTTCATATCTATGTAACCAATGAAAGAAATATAACTAATTCGCATGTATCACCCTTAGCGTTTAGTGACCACTACCCTATATGTGTAACAATAACGCATAAAAAGGCATATTGAAATATCACCATGACACAATTACATACAGATCAACAAAACACGTTAATGTGGCATTGTTTTTAAGTCATCTTTCTAATCAACCATGGATTAACATAAGCAGATTTACAGATCCCAATCAAGCTGCTGAATATTGGAATTTATTATTTCATGATATTTGAAACTTATACGCACCTATACGACAACGTAGAGTAAAACGTTTGGAAAAAACTGAATGGCTAAATGAAGATATTTTACATGCAATGAGGATGAGAGATTCAGAACATCAAAAGCAGAACACTGAGCAATATAAATACTGGAGAAACAAAGTAAAGGGACGTATAACAAATGTCAAATGCAAAAAGGTAGAACAAATGCTTAAAAAAACACCAGGACACACCACAGGCAATATGGAAAGTAATGAAAATGCTTCGGTCTAACAAGGATTCATCTGGCATTTAACTTTAATATAAATGGTAAACTAGTCAACAATCACACTGATATATCTGAACATTTTAAAAATCTATTTGTAAATGTAGCTAAGAACCTTAACCTTCCAATCACACATGATTCAGCTGAATATCTCTATAAATTGAAGAATGTGGTAGAAAGCAAACTTCCTACTTTTCTATCCCTTACATTACTATGAATTTTGTTCTGAAATAACTAACTCCCCTAAATACTAATACGGCTACAGGGCTTGATAACATAAGTGCACACTTTCTAAAACTCTCTGCATCAGTTATTGCACCATCATTAACAGAACTAATTAACCTAGCATTAAATCTTCAACTTTCTCAGACTGCTGAAAAATGGCAAAGGTTTTCCCATTACATAGGTTTGGCTTAACAACTGATGCACAAACTATAGACCAGTATCCATTCTGCCAGTAGTGTAAAAAAATATGAACGTCATATGACTACTTTACACAATATGAATTACTGTCTCCCTGTCGATCAGGTTTTAGGCCAAAACACTCTTGTGAAACTGCTCTGTTAATTCTCATAGAACAATGGCGCAAGGCTCTGAATGGCAAGCTGATTGTTGGTAGTATCATGATTGATCTAACAAAGGCATTTGACCTAACGAACCATGACCCCTTTCTTAAAAAGGCTGCCATTTATCACCTAACTGATTCTGAAAAAAGGGCAACCATACAGGAATGCTATTGAATGTTTTGAAAGTGATTTGACTGGAAGCATTGCTGCCTAGGCAGTACTGGATTAGATTCAAATTAATTTGACAAACTCGGCAGAAACATTTTGCCATATCTGATGGGTGCCAGTTTCAGAGATTCACTTTAGTTAACTGTATCTTTTAGCCATTCAGTAAGATGGTGAATTTAAAATTGTTCATGCCATCATAGTTGTATATATCTGTATAATATTGTATATATTTATATTTTGCTGTACAGTTAGTCATATAATTTTCTGATTGTAAGTTAGTTTTTTCCAAATGTAAATAATTGAGGGCCTCGGGGAAGACCAGTTATTTTATTGATCGAGTTTGTACCCTCTTTAAATAAAGATATTATTATTATTAAAGTCCCGTGTATAGTAGTAATTTCATTGAAAGCTGCTCTATTCTCAACGTGATCTCGCTATTGTTTCAACTCACCATGAGATGTATGTGAATAGTTCTTACAACAATGGCATGTGTGTCTCAGCTTTATCTTTGGTATGATCTGTTAGTGTAAATAGACCTGACGCGCCACATATTTTCAAACCCATAGTCAACATATAAATACTTTATCATCACTTGAATTGTGATCTACATTGAGAAACGATGCTGTTAGAGAATATGCCGTGTGTGATCAATTTGACTATACTCGTTCCTGTGCTGGTCGTATCGTAAATGTCAAGAGATGATGACGCAAATTACGACTTACAAGAGTCGCTGGAAATATAAACATTTATACACCAAACAGTAAAACCAAGGTCCCTATTCTGGAAGTTGTGTCAAGAGTCTGGTGCATTTAGGTCACAATTGCGTGAATCTGGGTGCAACATGCAAACAAGCTGGTCAGAAACATAAGTATGTCTGATTACCATTGACAAGATAAACCAGCCAGATTGTAGCACACGAGGTTCGTAATCCGCAAACCACAAGACCAATGTATTAATATTCTTCCCATGAAATCCGTCATCTAAAATGCGTAAATTTTGATCTGACAGTGGTCGCCATAATTTTCCCATATAACTGCGTCACATGGGAAGGCATAAATAACCCTGAGAGACTATATTTCCCACGTGTAAGCATTATGCCTTTAGCGAGTCCATGGGAGAGTTTCTTGTAAAACCTTGTCCATCCATGACTGCCACTGTGTAAATAGGCGAATCAAGTTCTCATGGTATTTCAGGTCTTGTACTAGATGACCTGTCTGGAATCTCATGTCGATCAGCAACACAGTTTTTGGGATCTTTAAATCTATTTCGAGAAATAACATACGATACAAGCTCACAACTGGCAAAGTCCTCTAGTACCACTCGTGCAAACAGCACCATTGATTAAAACGATCCAAACATCTCCAACTGATCATTAGAAGCCAGCACAGTCTATTTATCAGCATTTCCGCTTATCCAACCTAATTAACTAACATATATTCAATCCCTATTTGGCGATGCAGAACATGTGTTCTTTGGGGAAATCGAATTCTCTTGAACGAGCTTATATGATTTCTAATATCTAATCGGATCTCGAAATTGTCTGGCCAATCTCTTAGAGAAGTTCATTTTTCGGAAAAGCTATTTCTAAGAGACACCATCGTTACCATTCTTTCTGGATGTGTGCAATGTTCACGATGGCAACTGTAAATTAATCAACCTGCTTAGTTCAACAACCCGCTTAATCAATCCTACGTGATCATCTCAAATTTGTATTCACCAGCCAAACAACACCAATATAGTGCATGTTTCGCTGTACATAGTGCATGTTTTGCTGTACATAGTGCATGTTTCACTGTCGAAATTCATGTTGATGCCCTTTTAAAATGATCAATCAACACGTCTTGAAGCAATTTAAATGACCTTTTGTCCATAATCTTATTTTAAAAGCATTATCACGAACAAACCCTGTTCAGCTAGTGCCATTTATTAGATTTCTTGAGTCCTGCATTGATGGGCTAAATAGTTTCAGAGCGTAATGCATGTAGCAGTGTCACGATTCTACCTGTGTTATGTTTCCAAAGTTCTGGCTGATTCCCATCAGTCATTCTGTAGGAGTAGTTTTTGTGAAAACTATGGTACACGATGACCACCAGACAAGCCTACTAGTCAGGTTATCTTGAACAAATTTGGTTTAGCTTTTGTCTAGATACAGTTTCCTGAGTCTTAAATCAAATGGGCGAGAAAGTTTTGTAGGTATGTTTAAATGTGTGTTTCCAAACATAGTGCATTCAAAATCGATCAAGCAGGTTCCTTTGAATATGCTTTGTCCCGACACATGTGTTTAAAATTGAGCAAGAGGTTCTTGAGAAGAAGCCTTTTAAAGGAAATGATGATGGACAGATGACAGATGTCGTATAACAGATGCGGGCGATGAAATGAATGGCAGATGCTAGGTGATCTCCAAAGGATAACCTTAGTTGACCTTTCATGACAGTTGACAGTCTAGACTATCGTAGATGTATAGCAATAAAGAAGTACATGTAAGGTGGCTGTATCGAGTGACCCATCAACACATTATGTTCATATATGTGTGCGAATGTGACCTATGAAAATAATACTCAAATCAGTTCCATCAACATTTTGATCAACACTACCTGTGCAAGATAAATGTGTCTTATTCAACTCCACAAGTTGATAATTGATTCGCTTAGTAAAATATATATGAACCAGACATAAGATGGAAGTGTGCATTGAAGCATGGCTATCACAGACAGCTGGGGGGCATATTATATATTATATAACCGCAAAAAATATGTTTAAAGAACCACCATTTTTATGCTGATTCATACGACACTTGGAAATAATTGGGTGTGCATGTGAATAACTACATTTCAGCATAGAGCAAGGCTATATATGCCTCCATCGATGTCCAATGCGATGGGCTAGCGTGGACCATACTGTAGAGAATATTAGGAATACATCAAACAAAAGCCAAAGGCCATTAGTCTATGTTTCTGTTACTGTATATCTTAGAACATGGCGGCCTAGTGAAAGCTTATTGTACTAGGATGTGAAACACCTTTTGTGTTCATGTTATACTTGTGTCTGCATTGATTAACATGTTGCTAATGTCACAAGCCCTCCTACATCACTATGCGAGAGCGTGCATTGTATCAGTGAATGCATACAATGGATTAGCAAATCCAGCAAGTCTCTCTGAGCTGCATGATACGCATTCGTTATTGATCACACGCTTTTCCGGTTACTGCTGTATAATTGAAATTCCTCAAGGGCAGATGTACTTGTTCTGGCTTTCAACATTGCCAAATTGGTGTCTACGATCGTGAACCAGCAGTACAATGGGTCTGAAGAGGAAAAAGAAATCAATGTATCGTGATAGTTTCCAATGCCATCCTACAAGAACCCAACCAACCATGCTTTGCCAGATTCCCCGTTTTGATGAATATCAAACCTTATGCCACTCTGCACATATATTTAGCTGTAGACAGTTAAGGCACGAGTGTTTACTTTAATCACGAACAACCATTGTCTCATTGATCACTTATTAATATCGCTTTTCTAAACAGGTTAATCCGTGGTGGCCAAAGACACCAATCTACGACACGTTTATTGAAGTTCATGCATAATTTGCTAGAACATGTTTGCATTAAGTTACCGAGACATCGCTGAAGATCCATAATCATTAGACAAGATATTAATCATTTAAGTTAATTTTTTTCAAAATCCAATGTATAAGAGCTTGGCGAAACCTAGACATTCACATATTATCATCGATTTCTATTCTGCTAGACCGAAATTCGTCCATCTAACACATGCTTTTCATTCTGACAAATATTAACTTACTACTCTATGTCAAGCAATGACAAGATGATCACCCATCTCGTAATACTTATTCAAATACTTTGCTCCAAATAGATGTTTCCAGAAATGGCTCCTGTTAATACCTGCTATCGTTAGGGCTATAACAGATGTATATGCTACTAACCTCACATATTTCTTGAGAGATAGCCCGGTGTACTCATAGTGAAGCTTATCTTTTGGAAATTTCATGACGAAACAATTCAGTAGTTGTGAAATCACAATGACTAAATATGTGCAATGCATGACTGCAGAAGAACGAACGTGCATCCCGAATCCACAACCGTAGCTATAACATATCCTACCACACACTACTACTGCTATCTGCCAATCTGATGGAGCAGGCGGTTGATACAACATTGATTTTGTTGGCACCAAGAATAAATGTGCCAACATGTGTTGGTGAAAATACCGCAGACATATTTAACCATTGTAGGATAAGATTTGGTACATTGTGTCCAGTATTTTCTTATACCTGTGTGCTGGAAGAATAGCTTATATTACGCATACACTCACACAGCAAGTGTCTAGTCTCCACTGTCAGTGAAATAACCATACTCACATAGCATTGTGTAAGATAATATGTACATGTTTATAATTGTATTACGTACTGTATTTTTCCATTAGGATGCTGGTAGGTACATCTATCTTGACCTGACATTTTTAAGTCGTCGCCAGTAGCATTGGAGAAACAAAGTATACAGTCGTGTCACCCTTGCGCGGCTTAGGCATATGTAAGCTGGTGCCGAGGTGGCAAGGACTGTACATTGTTCATTTTGGAAAAGGCTTTTGCAGAAAGCCACTGCGGTTTTCTGAGAAATTCGATTTGAACACGAGTCAACGTACACGACAGAATATATTCATCTGCTGCTATATCGGACATGTTGGAATAGTGTATTAAATAACCTGCAGGTTTGTTATTTTAACGAAAATGGGTAGCCATCGGCTGCTTTCATTTCGCTCTGACATATCGATTACATATCCGATACAGTGATAGCCATTGTGGCGACCTGACAGTGTTCACTACCCATAAAGTTATCTGCTCTCCCAGCAGACTTAGAAACAAGTGATTTATTTCCCAGAAATCCGATAATATTTCTGAAAATATAAATGATACGGATTAACATGTTCTGCAAATATATAGTGGATCATAGTGCTTGATTGTTAGACACTTTTATTTATGTTTTCTTATGCCACTATACGCATTTGCGACACATGCACACAGCCATTGCGCTTCCACACCAGCTCATTCTCCATTCTCTTGTTGTCTACCCCTCCCCTCCCCTCTCAACCCCGCCCCCCCCCTCCATCACATTCCTCTATCGCTGAGGCTCTCTGTCCCCTTCCCTCTCCCTCTCTCTTTCTTTCTCTCTCTCTCCCTCCTGCTCCCTTCTTTCCCTTCCACCTCTCCATTCGCTCTCAACACACTCTCTCTCCATCTCTCTGCCCCCTCTCTTTCCCTCTCTCACTCACTCCCTCACTCCCTCCCTCCCTCCCTCCCTCCCTCCCTCCCTCCCTCCTTCCCTCCCTCCCTCCCTCCCTCCATACATTCATCCCTCACTCCCTCCCTCCCTCCCTCGCCTCTCTCTCTCCCACACGCTCTTTCTCTTTCTCTCTATCGCTCTCTCTCTCCCTTCCTCCCTCCCTCTCTCTCTCTCTCTCTATCTCTCTCTCTCTCTCTCTCTCTCTCTCTCCCCCTCCCTCACACTCTCACTCACTTTCTTTTTCTCTCGCCCTCTCGTCCACAATGCGCGCTCTCTCTCTCCCTTCCCCTTCTCTGCTGTAGTGATTGCATTTATAATCGAATTGCGAATTGCATACTTAGTTGCAAGCTTATTCGCCCAAGGGAGCCATGAAATCTCCTTCGTGACTTGAAGTGCAACACGAGTATTCTATATTATTTTGCTGGTGTATTTGGACTATTCATCTCGTTTGCCTTGTGCAGTGGCACTACGTCACTAGAGATAACAGCTAGGATGATTGGAATATACCCATCAATTCGTCACTAGTGCTATTAAAATTATGACAATGTAACAATCAGAGGTGTAGCCTAGAATTCCTAACCCCTTATCCACGCACATTCCTAACACAACACAGCAATATTGCAATGCCTCTAATTTTTTTGGGGAGAGATTTCAATTATTGATTTAATCTTACTCATGGATAGAATTGCGAGCATTAGTCAATGCGCAAACGCCAACTCAGCCACATATGCTGTTCATCTAAAGGTTGTAGCAGATGACACTTGTAGCAGATGCGAAATATCTAGTTATGTAGCAGATGCAGTGCTTTATGCAATACTCTATCTATTTGCTGGCGTATTAACTGGGAAATATACATTACACCATGCCGAGTGGGTATTCCGCACTGAGTGCGATTAACTAGACTAGATATCAAGTCAACGGTATTTCCATATATGTCTGAGGTAACGAGATCTCGCTCTGACTAAATATGCATCAATGGAATGGGTTGCAATAAATGAGATGAAATCAGAAGCGAGATGGTGGTTTATAAAGGCAACCATTATTTAGTTTTAGAAGAAGTACTTGTGCACGCAACTACGCATATGCAATGTTGCTCTGCAGTGATACGTGGCTGAAGTATACATGACGAATAATCAATCGCATGATATATCGATGTATGTTTTAGTGTGTATATCATAAAGAGCATAACTCGGATATTCATCAGTTAATGGATTCGTTACTAAGTAATAGTTCATCACCCATTCTTAGCATCTCACGCCATGTTATATATCCCAATGGTGTGGAGATTCGGTGTAACATGGAGAATGTTAATGTAAATGGATGGTAGCGAGACCATTAGCCAGTCAAGATGCGCAGGGGATGGCGCATTATCAACAGAATAGTGATCATTTAGAGTGAGGCTTAATAAATGGATGTACAATCACGTTTCTTGAATGAACGAATTTTAGAATGCATAATTTCTCATTTACATGGCCATTTGGCGGAAATATAGTGGAAAACCCATCGTCCATCTGCGAATTAGGTTGTCTAACCCTTTACTGGTTAATGCTGAACTGGCCTGTGCAATGGTTTGGAGAAATATTAATGTGCAGGTCATTGTGATTATGTAGGGATTCGCTTTGTCACTTAAACATTTGATGGCTTAGTCATGTGTCAAGTGTTAGCTGACGTCCCCATCACAGAATGTCAGTCCGTCACGAAAGTGCAGACGCCCACGAACGTGTGTGAATTGCATGTTTTAATAAATTCACACTTTATTATATATGATGTTGAGTATTTTGAAACTAATGTGACTGAGCGCGGTTGACCCATATGGCACATATCTCCTAGTCAAAATTGTTTTGAAGCGATCCACAGCATCCAAGTAATAGTTCTGTTAGATTCTAACTAAAAAGCATGGTATTGACGAATGTCAATCTGTAGGACAAGTTAAGCCCCTTGTGTCAAGAGCGCCTCAAAGCACTCAACAATAATACGTGAAATGTCAATTAAACATTTTAATTGTCAACAGTTTTCAAGAAATTTTAATATTAGAAGACTAATTTTTTGTAAATTCACCTCTGACATTTTTACCGGCTTGAAATTTAAACGGGTAATGGCCAAGAAAATGCAAACTTTGGCTTACTGGGCCTTACCCAATATAGATTTGCAAGTTAAGAGAAGAGTATTTTTGAAAATCTACCACTGGAATAACTGGCTGGCTCTGTTACAAGTCATCCCACAGGTTAATTTATTTTCAAAAATACTCTGCTCTTGACCTGCTCATAGACATGCCTCAAGACCACTGCAGAGTTGGTTTGGTCCGTTTGGCCATTAACAAGTTAAGTTGACGAAAGAGGGGTTAATGCTGTATTTGATAGTTAGGCACTTGAATGACTGGCTCGATAACATGATAAGTCATTTCAGTTGTGAATTGTCAAAGACAGTACTCTCGTTCCAGAAGCAATTATTATGATGTTCCTGGAAAATTTTGATATTAAAGGTTAAAGCTGCGTGTATTCTCAACTGAGTGGTATCAAACTTAAGTAATGACAATTAGCATATATGTCAGCGCATCATTTTACGTCATTGCGACATTGCCACAACCACTGATACCATTAATTAGGTCGCATTGGCGGAGATCTGGACCCAGTCAGAGATGATGACCTCATCATGCCGGACTCATCATCGATGTCTTCCAGGTTGTTAGTCATTTCAGGAGAAATCGTCCAGTTTCGCATACTACTATTCTATTAAGAGACGCCAGAGTACTACTGGGATGGTGTGTGTGGGGTCGAGAGCGGTGGTAATGCCGGTCGCATACTCATCCCCCAAAATTCTCAGATGCTGCAGACTATGTGATTGTCATATTTAAATTCAATTTAATGGTTCGTTGTATATACATACATATACACCTGTGCAAAAGTTAAGCACCAGCAAAAACAATAGAACGTAGAAACATGATGGTACAACTAGGCTGCCATACTTTTTGTCCCCGCGTTAGCTGACATAATTCCAAGTACGAAATGCACATGCATGCATGACTTCACGCCGCTTGATGTCCGTGCGTGGCGGGAAACAGCACACGTGTTCAGTTATGTAAAAGTCCAGTTTGAGGTGTAGAACTTTACATACAGATTTAGGCGACAAGATTAGGAATTTTGTGTTCATGACCGTGGTTTATTTGTACAGAGAGAATTAGCTCTTGATTGTGAACCGCTATGGCAAGACGAAGGTTAAGTGATCGTGTGAAATGGCAAATCATAGGCATGCATACCACTGGTATGTCATGCAGAGAGATTGGCAGACAGCTGAACATTAACCATACTGTAATCAGTCGTTTGATTGCAAAACATGGGCAAACTAACGAGGTGAAGGACAGGCCTAGATCTGGAAGACCGAAGAAGACTACTGCCCGTGATGATCGAGCCCTAGTACGCCTTGTTAGGAGATCTCCATTCACCAACAGCAGAGTGCTCAGCCAGCAATGGGAAACGCGCAATCGAGTGTCAATGTCTACCGTCAAAAGGAGACTGTATGCTGCTGGCATGAAAGCTAGGAGACCTGTCAGACGTCCTCTCCTCACTGCACACCATAAAGAGGAGCGTCTGAGGTGGTGCAACGAAAGAAGACACTGGAACATGAGATCCTGGAGACGGGTACACTGGTCCGATGAAAGTCGGTTCCTGCTTCATGCCACAGATGGTCGAACTCGTGTATGGAGGTCCAGACGCACGGCGTACGACCAACGTAACATCATGGAAGAAGTTCCATTTGGTGGAGGTTCCGTTATGATATGGGGGTGCATCTCATTTGATTGTAAGCTGGATCTGTTGACTGTACCTGGAACACTAAATGGACACAGATATCAAGATTCCATACTAGATAGAGTTGTGGTCCCTCATTTTGTAAATCATGCACCTGGAACCCACCCTATATTCATGGATGACAACGCCCGACCACATCGTGCTAGAGCTGTGCATGAATACCTCCGCCAGAATGCCATCGAAACCCTACCATGGCCAGCAAGGAGCCCTGACATGAACCCTATTGAACATATCTGGGACATTCTGGGGAACATGGTGAGAAGGAGGGATCCTCCTGTGCAGAACCTACAGGAATTAACAGACGCACTCCATCTTGAATGGCAACGAATACCACAATGGCGTATCAGTCGGTTGGTGACCGGCATGAGACGTCGTGTCCAGGCCGTCATCCAGGCACAAGGTAGAAATACCCGGTATTAATAATGACAGTCTCAAACTCGTGCACAGATGTTAGTTAAACTTCGTTTTCAGACACCATTAATGACAATCTAGCCACGTGTGTCAACTGTAGGGCAATAGTTGTCAGTTGTGTCAACGTAACCATATTCAGGCCTCGTTTTCAAGTTCAAACAAAAACATACAGTGTTTCCCCACCATCATAATCAGCATTCCTCTAGTTGCATTATTACCTCTTACACTAAGATGGATGGGTACATAAATGTTTATGCTATTGCTTTCTTCATAGCACATGAATATACCCTCGCATGTGCGTAAAAATAGGGTGGTGCTTAACTTTTGCACAGGTGTGTATATATGTACGGACAGTACAACCGGTTATTTTAGAATTAATGTCTAATGTGTTTCTATCGTGTGTTGCCCCTGCACGTATTCAATCTAATCTTTGTTCTCCCATCTGCCATCCTGATAGTTGCAATGGTATTGGACATTTATTGTGAAACATAGTAATGGGTGGATTTATATATGTATAATTCTTGTGTATTGTGCTTCATATATCCACCATGCCGTCTACTACTTTGTTCCCCCGTCTGCCATCCTGATATGTGCTTGATCTTATAATTATCTATGCCTATTATTTGTATCCATCACTCAGATCGCTGACGCAGACAGTTACATCAGTAACCTCTTGGAAGCCTACGTCATCAAGGAGTATGAACTGACAACTGCATATTGCTATAACATGATCATATCTACTTTTCTTCAACCAGATAAGTTGGACATCCTTGAGCACTGCCAACACCATTTGAGTTGACTAGCGCAACATGAAACGGTCACAGTCTAGCCAGCTCACTGAAAAGGGGAACCATGGGTAGAGACTGTGATTACTATAAAGATTCCTACAACATTGCTATCAGATCATTCTAGCCACTCAATATGCCATAGATTTTGTAATTGGACACACACTGACGGACGTTACCCCGAAACTCATGTTCAACTGATGGCATATACCTTAATTCAGACTACAAGCCAGCGGTTACTTGATTGCGGATTTACCAAATATGCCTCATCGACATGATACCCTCAGAACAAAGATCCAATGCCAACGCTGATCTCTCTCAAAACAAACCAACACCACGGCATATTGAGCAGATGGCTATGGTTGACCTCAACGGTTCGCCAAACGAAGCCCTAAGTGAAGCCATAATTCGTGTAGAGAATTCATCTTCTATCAACACCAGTGCAGACATGCATACTAACCAAGTGAAATCATATGCTGATAATCCACTTGTTACACAGCTATCTGAACAACAGAACACACTCTGAATCCACGTTTATCAAATCAGCCTAACAAACGCCAGATTGAAATAAAACGAAATCGCAATAAGATCCTGAGGCAAATCAGTGATGATTGAAATAACTTACCATCAAAAGAATGGATTACATGTTAACTGATTGTCGAAAATTGTTCAGATCCAAGCAAAGTATTAAAAATCAGCACTCCTCAAAAATCACTTGCTGTGCATAACTCTGGAGGCTGAACCCATTAAGGTATGCTTCCTAGATCAATTTACTGCCACAGAAGATGAACGACTAGCCACGGTTGAAAGCCAGCCATGGTCAATGCAAGAGTCAATAACAAAAGCAAATGTTAGAATGGTTTTAGCATCACTAATCACTTTCTGCATGCAGGCCCCAATGACATTAAAAACGAACTCCTTAAATATGCAAATAATATTACAACACAATTCGCACAGGTCATCAACTACAACTTCAAATCGATGCTTTCGGAGAAGGAACACGCATCGCACTCCAAAAACTTAAGAAACCACTTTGGCCTGTTTCCGACCTCGGACTGATAGTGCTTTTGAACAACACATGAATGTGATATTATCTCGTATCAGGGATAAGATCTACAGATTTACTGGAAACTAGCAGTGTGGTTTCAAGAGAGGACATGGCCTCACTGACATAGTGTGGGCACAGTGTGGGCACAACAAATGTTGATATCAGTAGTACTATCAAAGAATTGATACTTCTTCAAGACCAGTGATCCATTACTTTGTCCCTCGAACTGGCTGCGATGATGATGAACTACGCCTTATCAGACTCGTATTGGCAAATACAAAACTAAATTTTCGAGTCAAATCAAATTGAAATATCAATAGGACGATCTACAAGAACAATCTACAACAACAAACCCTACAATCTCGCTGATAGATATGCTGCTAGGGATGACGTATGTCTATTCGGACGGTGTTTATCCGCTAGGAAACCAGTGTTCTTGATATACTACTTTCAATGCAGAACTATTCAAGACCGCAAAACTCTTCGTGCATAAAGCCAAAAACAGAGTTCCCTCACGTATATCTAAGCGGTATATACAGAAATGAATGTTGACGGTGCTGAGAAGTGGAGCAAGAGTTCAATCTTGGATTCCCTTCTCTGTAGCTCTACTGACATTCGAACGTGCTGTCTAACAAGAAATATGCTTGCATTACAATCCTTTTGGAAACTGTGGATTGGTGCCTCTATAATACCCAGGAGACTCAAAATGCAACTATATGACGCTCCGTGTTCCTATAATGCCATACAATTACAACAGCCGGGCAAAGAGAATACACCAGCTTAGAAAGCAGTACCACATACATTCGTATGTGCCAACATGTATCAGACACGCTAAGGAGGCAACAACATCAAGCTGCTAAGTGCTTTGCAATCAGACTTCACTGAATATACGTTAGGGCGACGATAAAACAATTTAACGTATCTTAGTGCGCAAACAGAGGACAAAACAGAGTGCCGAACGTGAATAAGAATGATTGCACCTGAATAAACGTTACGCTTCCCCGGCTGTAGACCACATCATCATCATCATCATCATCATCATCATCATCATCATCATCATTCTCATCATCATCATCACCATCATCATCATCATCATCATCATCATCAGCAGCAGCAGCAGCAGCAGCAGCAGCAGCAGCAGCAGCATCAACACCACTACTACCACCACCAATCATCAACTATCAATCATCACTCATCAATCATTAATCATCAATCATCAATGTCGTCATCACAGCCACATATTTGCACATGGGGGAAACACAAAGCATTGTTGCGAACAGCCACACACAAATTTGCATAAAGCGAAATAATTATTTTACCAATGTGTTAAGTAATATGAAGATTTGAATTATTTCCGATAACTAAGGCTATTTTTATTGAGACCATCTCACATATCTGAATAGGACGATGCTTCCTTGGAGATACTGTCTTGATAAACATGTATGACACATGCCCCTATTCTATTAAAAGCGCACTGTCCTGTTCATCCGACGTGCGCTACTACTACGATAAAGGCTGCCATAATTCTCTGATAACGCAGATCACTAGGCCAGTATTAAGCGCAGTTCTGATACAGCCTTTATTGGCCGATCACTGACCCGGTAACTTGCGCTATCACGGTTTGGGCCGGTAAATGTATGTCAATGGTTTGATTGGATTTTACAGACTTAATATTAATAAAATATTTCCGACCAGTGCGTAAACAGAAAATTATCGACGTTTGCGGAAAATAGAACGACGTTATCAACATCCAAGTGCGTTCACTAGACAGTAATCTCGCACCCACCTCGATATTGATCTATGTTAGAGGCTCTCGCTACATCCAATGTGTTCCGAGAATTCCAGAACGATTATAGAGTTTAGAATACCATTCTCTATTTACCAAGACACGCACCAGTTTGCCACCGATAGGTGAAGAAACGTGCATTCACCCGCTATAAGAGCTGCTCTTGTGAGTGTGTGCATTAGTATACTAGATAGCATACACGATGACGAAGGCGACATTATTATCATCATCACCATCATGGTTATCATCACCATGATCATAATGCTCATCATTATCGTCGTCGTCGTCGTCGTCGTCGCCGCTGTCGTCGTCGTCGTCGTCGCCGTTGTCGACGTCGTCATCATCGCCGACGCCATTGTCATGTACCACGTTTGAGACTTATATAGCTCTTGCCAATCTAAAAGTGTTTGCACTAAATAAAGACTGAAATGGTTCTAACCGTTTATGGTGGCAACAACGGTATGTCCAATGGCATGAGGTCCATCAAGTCTTAAACAGATATATGCAGGAGCACGACATATCTTAGGGAACAACTCTATGCCGGACACGAGGATACCCAGCAAGTCATAAACGGATCGCTATGTATTAGGAGACAGTGACAGTGCATTGCACTTAAATGGTCTAAAGATTTGACAGTGCGACATTTGATACAACTGACACAAAGCATGATAGATAGGGAGATCCGGATCTATCATTGTTAATTATTATTTGTTTTTCTATCGTTCTTCAATATTTAAGACAGATGTGTCTTGAAGATTGAAGCTGATACACACTAAAATGAATGGGAACTGCCTGGCAGGATAATACCGACCAGGCCATTAGTCATTGCATGATTGACAATAAGAAATCCACTGGTTTTTAAAGAATATAAATAATGCACAGTTTATATGATGCTGTTTGACTTATATAAATAACGAATTTCAGATCTGTCATTTCGCTTTTATTATTTTGAATGGTTGCGTCGGGAAATCGCCACCATATATACTACCAACAAAATGGGACTGGACAATTCGGTTTAGAACTTTTTAACTGGTCAAATGCATGATCGTCGTAATTTGATTCAATATATACAGAATGATGCCGATATTCAAGATTCAAGATTCAAGATTCAATATTATTTATTTGCTTCCAATACCAAGTTGCCTATAGTGGTGGTTGACACCTAACATTAAACAAACATATACGATAACACACACAGCTTAACATAGCATGTGAGATATACTTGTGAATGCACGGATGTGGTACTGAGTTGACATTTGACAGCTGAGGAAAAAATAACAAACGATGCATTACATCTATGTTTTTTCCTTTTATTTATTGAGATTAGAGCTTTGTGTTTGGGGTGGGTGGGTGGGTGGGTGGGTGGGATGAGGGAAAGGAAGGGTGTGTGGTCATGCATGCCAATTACCCCAACTCAACCAGTAGGTTGCTATTTAGTAAATTCTACGATATTTATGCTGACAAAAGGTATTGCGGTCTCTTGGTGTGGACTGATCCGACAATCCTACGGAACCTGTCATATGTAAACATTGACTGTGTGGGAACTGAGCTTATTTACACAATAATAATAATAATAATAATAATAATAATAATAATAATAATACAATTAAATGCAGGTGCATGCAATATTATCTTGATAACTCTTTCCAGGATCTTGGCAGAGACTGATAAGACAATACCTAATGGTCTGACATGAGTAAACATTGACTGAGTGAGACGTGTGGTGCGGTAGATGATAATGGCTTTTAAAGTTTCTGGAGACCAGTGCTGTACAGCAGGCATGGCCACAGCTTGTCAATGCGATTCTTGCAACAGTTACGGACGGGGAATATGCAACGTCTTCACTTAGTGAGTTCCAGCAGTGTATGACTCTGTTACAGATAGTGTGTTGGCACAGCGATTTGCAACAGTGGAATTTCTGTAGCTTGAGCTTATGAACTCTGGTTATCTGGGAGGCTTCACGACCCATGCCTGGAAGCTCTGTGTTGTATTCAGAGTACTTGAAAGTGTCGACCATGTCGCCGCAGAGCCTTCTGTATTATAGTGATGGTAGTCTAAGAGTATGCAATCTGTCTTCACAGGACATACCAGGCAGCAATTCAGCACATCTTTAAACATTTCGATCAAGATTATGTATTTGCGTGGGCACCAGACACAGTTTGTATATTCAATAGCGGTCATGCACGCGACCTAAACAGTAATGCGAATGTTTGTTTGTCTAGATACCGACAAGAATGTCTGATTAAACCAACCATTTGGTTCGCGTTATTTACAGATAGTGAAATATTTATTCCTATTATCAGTCAAATCCTTTATAAAACTGGTCACCTCCAGTGCAACATTGTGCCCGTCAGGCCCTACCATTCTGCAAGTAGAGTCGGGTGACCAGTCTCTAATCGTAAGACTTGGCATTTCCGGGAGGGGGTGGGTGGGGTGGGGGTGAAATTTCAGCAACCAGATTCTAGACCATGATTCTAGTGCACTGATGTCAATCTATAGGATCATACACTCTGTAGTAGATGTTACTGAGCGATATAGTTTGCTATCATCTGCAATTATACAGCTTAAGAAAACTAGTCACACTCCGTTAGGTTGTGACATGTTATCAAATATATTTGAACTAAGCCAATTATTACAGCTGTTGCTTCATTATGGTTCTTTATTTCCTGCTTTTTGTCAAGACAATCCCTAATTTATGTCATATAGTGTGTGACTATAGATTACGTCTGCTGCTAAGCATCTACCTGTCCTCAGTGAGGTTGACCGATGTTGCGAAATGTGACTGTTATTGTTTGGTTAACTCGTTTAGACTCCAATTATGTCTGCTGGAAGGAATTCTCTGTTGAATTCTTTGAATCCAATTTGGCAAAGATCAATTCCTGACTCTTATATATGATTCCAGTCAAATAATTTTCAAAATTATCTGCTATTTCATGCACATGTGTTTTGCAATTGGGATATTGGAATGTCAATACTTTAAGTGGTAACTAACAGCGTGGCCTGAAGAGCTACCATTGAAGACTACTGCTACCGCAAAGTTCCATGTATAGTAGTGACTTCATTGAAGGTTTCTCTATATTCAATGTGAGCTTGCTACTTTTTTCAATTCACCATGTTCTGCATGTCATTAGTTCTTAATATAAGTGCATGCGATTGACAGCTCTATCTTTGGTATGACGTGTTAAAGTGGTTAGACATGCGCGACAAATATTGGCAAACACAGAGTTCACATATAAATAATGCATCATCCCTTGTAATGTGCTCTATGCCGTATATGGCCTATTTAACTATACACAGGTGAGATAAACTCGTCCATGCTCAGGTCGCATCGTAAATTTCAAGAAATGATGGGGCAAAATCTGAAACTTGTATGGGTCACTGGAAATATAAACATTTATACACCAAACAGTAAAACCAAAGTCCCTAGTCTGGAAGTTGTGTCAAGATTCTGGCGCATTTAGGTCACAATGACGGGAATCTGGGAGCAAATTGCAAACATGTTGGTCAGAAACAGAAGTATGTATTATTACCATTGACCAGATCGACCAGCCAGATTGAAGCACACCAGGTTCGTAATCCGCAAGCCACAAGACCAATGCATAAATATTTTTCCCGTCAAATCCATCATCTAAAATAGGTACACTTCTATCTGTCAATTATCGTCATGCGTTTCCCATATAACTACATCACATGGGAAGGCGTAGATGACAGATAAATTATATTTGCCAAGTGTAAGCCTTATCACTTTAGCGAGTCCATAGGAGAGGTTCTTGTAAAAAGCGTGCTTATCCAGGAATGCCACTCGGTAATTAGACACATCAAGCTATCACGGTCAAATGCGTGTTAGTTCTTGCACTAGATGACCTGTATGGAATCTCCTGACGATCAGCAACACAATAATTTTCGGGATCTTTAAATCTATTTCGAGGAATAACACACGATTCACTAGCAAAGTCCACTAATAAAAGTCATGCAAACAATGTCATTGATTAATCTGATCAAGCCATCTTACCTGATAATTAGAAGGCAGTAAAATCTATTTACCAGCATTTTCGCTTATTCAACCTCGTCAACTATCAGATATTCAATCCCCAGTGGTCGATGCAGAGCAAGCGTTCTTTGGAGAAATCGACTTCTCTTGAACGGGCTTAAATGGTTCCTAATATCTTATCGTTTCTCGAAATTGTCTGTCCAGTCCCTCAGAGGTGTAGATTTTTCAGAAAAGCTATTTCGAGAGACATAACTTCACGTACTGTTCACACATGTGCCAATGTGACTCATACACATAATATTCAACTCGGTTCCAAGAACCCTTTGATCAACGCTACATGTACGCAAGTTAATACTATAATATATAGTAGGGCCTATATGATCACAGAAGAATATGTTTAAAGAACCGCCATTTGATGACACCAGATGCGGAGTCATACGCCACTTGGAAATACTCGAGTGTACATGCAAATAACCACATTTCAATATAGAGCTATGCTTATATCGATATTCAATAGGGTGATCTAAGGTGGACCCTATGGTAGAGAATATCAAGAATACACTAAATAAAACCTGCGTTTCTGTTACTATATATCTTAGAACACAGTGGCCTATTTTAAGCTTATTATATCATGATCACAAAAACACGTTTATGTTCCTGTTATACTTGTGTCGGTATTGATCAACGGTTTGCTAACATCACTAGCTATACTAGTAGCATGTGAATTCACCTTTCCAGAGTACCCACTCATCATATGACGTCATAATGAAATGTGTGATGTGTACAATGACATCATAATGAATGACGTCATGAATGATGTCGATAAGTACGTCACGAACGCATATTTGAAGACGGTCTATGCATTGTTGTACAAATTGTTTGCTTTTACTATTTAATAAATATTCTGTTGAATATTTTGATCACACTGTTTAAGGATGCTGGCGCAGACTCAAACAAAAGCTGTGATCCATGCTGTGTTCATAGAGATCCGATCTGCCACTCATATGTATGACGTCATAATCAATTACGTCAGATGTATTTTTACGTCATAGTCAAATTGCATACTGAGTGGCGTATCTTGTTCCGTCATGAACATTGAAAAGTCGGTTAGGTGTACGAATTCTATGTGTTTGATAAAATTATTATTTACTAGACATTCTGTTGAATATTTTGAAACTAATTTGAATGGGCGTTGTTTTTGCTATATGCAGCAAAAACACCCAGGCATATTAGTTTCAAAATATTCAACAGTTTTCCTGTACAGTTACCGTGAATTGGAATTCGGGGTTTAAAATGTATATAACTCGATCCCAACATGCGCAACACGTGGGCGGAGCTTAGTTAGAAATGGATACTCCCCTTGTACAGCTGTCTAGAAGATAGCAGCAGCTGTATTATGTATCAGTGATTACCTAGGCCATTTCACAATTTCAGCGTATTAATGTGGATATTGATTGGGTGAGTTTAACGAATTATGATACCGAATTCAAAGTTTAATCCAAATATGTATATATATATTGTCAAACGTGCGATGCAACACAGTGTAATGTGGCTGAGGAGTAATAAAATACATCAATGTAACATGATTGATGCTAACGCCGTCCCTCAAGCACCCAGTCAACCACACTTGTTTTTGATAGTTTCACCGTGATCATTCTAGCAAAGCTGCCTCCTGTTATGTGTCATATTTTAAATAGGAACCACGCCATGAGCTATGCCCGTGCAGATGATATGACATAGTTTATTACGATTCATACAACGAGCATTGTAACCAGTTTACTGGGAACGATATAGAGATCTAGATTGTCCCGGGCGACAAATTGTAGTGAACTCATTTTGACACAATCAGGTCAGAAAGCTTATGAAGTGGTGAATGTCAACGCTTGAAGACACGTTCTGATTTTTCTATTTTACATCTTTTATCTGTTGTCTTGGAACGTCTTCGCGACGTGGTAAAGCTCGGTTTTTGTGTTGTTTCGGTATTGATTAGCTCTCATGCACTGTGAATCATCTGTACACATTTTAGTCATTACTTTCTGTTAATGATGAACAGCTAACTTTTCATTTGATGAATTCAGAGTAGTCATTTGCCTGTCTGCGTGCCTGCGTGCCTGCCTGCCTGCTTGCCTACCTGCATGCCTATTTGCCTCGATCGATCGATTGATTGATTGATCTACCATAATTTGCCAGGTGCTTTTGTTCCAAGTTAGTGAGATATTGATGGAGATCCATAGCGATTAACGACCAAGTTAATTACCCACATTTTTCAATCTGATGTGCAAGTGGTTAGGGAAAGCTAGACATTCAAAGAATTCTAGAACCTCTTTATTGATTTATATTTGAAACTGGTCAAACTTGAGTAGGAATAAATCATTCATCCAACCTATGACCTATATTCTGACAAATTTGGGAAAAGTTTGTTGTGAGACAAAATGATCATCCAACTCGAATAGTCGTTTAAATCGTGTATTAAGGCATCTGTATAAACACTCACATATGGGCAACCGACGCAACAACTACTGCCATCTACTGGCACACAACATTATCCCGATGTCATGATCAAAACCTTCACTTCAAAGCTCATTGCAAAATTCGTGAAATAAAAATTGTTTAAATTGGATACTTTCAGAGACCTAATTTTTGCATCGCGATGCAAGCGAAATACATCTTAATGTGATGATTTCATACCATACAAATTATTATGTATTTTTAACGTGCTCAGCACATTCCTCATCGTCCGCAGCGAGACACTCAAGCGCTATAGGCTGAGGTAAACCCCCCGTTAGGTCAGGTAAATTGTCGGCGTGCGCTAGGAATAAGCTTATCAGAATAAATGTGTATGGCATGGCTGAATATTCATATGCTAGATCATATCCAGCAATTTCGATTAGAAATACTGATTTGAGATCACGTGTTCCTGGCCAGCATCTATACGATAGTATCAATCTGTGTGTCAGCCAAATCTCACAGTATATTTTGTGTTCTGGGTCTGACAAAACAAATCAGACTTGTGGATTTCTTGTTATAGATGTTGTAAAATTAGTGGTAATCACCCATGTAAGTCAGTGCCGGCAATTGTTGTACATAGTATTAACATGCAATTGGCTGTCTTGGCACGACAATGGCGAATCCACTCACCATAAGCACTGATCCAGGCGCGCCGGAAGCACGCGGGCAGCGGGGGCAGCTGCCCCCATTGCCCTTTGACCAGGTGACAGCGGGGGCAGATGTGCCCTTTAGCCATTTCTATTGCGAAAAATTAGTAAACTTTACTTTAGGACTTTAATACACGATTTTTAGAATATTCCGAGCAGATTGAGCAGTTATATTAAAGTTCAGTCGTTTTGGCATTAACACACATCCATAAAGTAATACGAGAGTGCTTCTAGGCCGGATACCGTGCAGACTGATGATAACCATAGAAATCGCATTATATTAATGCTGATAACTCGTGACGGAGCGACCTTAGCGATGATTCAAATCATCAATGCAAATGCCATTTATGTAGTGGCAGTTACATATTGAGTTTTTGGATATCTGTAAGCGTTCCATGTATCTTTGCAAGTAAAGGTAAGATACTTAGTCATAGACTATTTTAATTTTGATGTACCGCTCCGTTAATATCTTGCTTGCATGATTACTGTATTCTGTGGCTGTAGTAGTAGACACATCCTACAGATGCAATCAGTCCTTCTTCGCTTTTGCCCACTGTGTCTTGTCCTCAGCCGAAATCATTAGCTTCCTCAGGCCCATTCTTGACTTGCGTGTACGGAGTCATGCTTTCTTGAGGTCACCTCGTAGCACGCTTAGCAGATTTATGCAATGACGTCCTCTCCTGGCTTTGTATTTGCTGGCTCCGAGTAGGGCGAATTCCAAGGCTCTCTGTGCTGGTGTCTCTCCTGGCATCCTTAGCACATGTCTTGCTTAGAAGTAGAATAGAATATATATGCGATGGTGGGCGGCTGGGTGCAGCAATGTGGACACACTATAACCGGGGATATTAGAATTAACAGTAACTCTCAAAATCAAAATAAATTTTAATTGATGTGTGAAGCATATGCAAAGGTAGAACTAATTTGTATACTCATTGCCGATGTGCGAAGTTGGTGGGGGTATTTGAGGGATGGGTCTAAAATTTGTTGTCGCCCCCACCAATTATACAGAATGGGAGGGTCTGAGACCTCCCTCTGAATTATCTAAATATTAGATGCATCTAGAAGCCATCTCCTATATCTCCTACATCTCTAAGTAATAAATATCATCCTCTTGGACGTTTTAATGCTGTACTCTTTATATGAGTATGAGGCCCCTACCCAACCCCTCATTACCAACTCGTATGGTTGTGATACACACATTCAGCCATGTCAAGTCATTTGAAGGCCCCTTTTAAATAGCCTATGTCAACTGTCCCTCGCCCCCTCCCCCTGCCAATAGAGCTAAGTAAGAGGCTGCACAATCATAATTTAAATTGCGTATTCCAATCACATTAGCTGTTGAATAGTTTGTTACTAATTTGACGTAATGGCGTTGCTACCTCATATGTCTATTCATCCAGCATCTGTCCATCGTATTCTTTAAGTGAGTCCTTAAGAGCTGTTGTCCAGAAAGATCCATAGGGACAGATCCAGGGTTAATCCCAGGAAGCTGTTCGACCGCTTTAAAAAATTACATTTAAAGAACTTCTGTGAAACTGCTTGACCAGAAACTCAAGAAACTGCACGGTCTTCATCTAAAGCAAGCGTTACTCGCATGCTCAACATGATTGGTAGATTTGTCTGGGATAACCTCTGAATCCCGCTGAAAACATTAGGCTACAATTTAGAAAAATATAATTAGGAACTAATGTCCAATCAAATATTTTTCAAGGCAAACTGTGCTGGTCCATCGTGCAGACACATACACAATGCACGTACACTCACTCTGTGTGTATATGACACAACAACCTGCACGTCCGCTCGCTCACATTGTGCATTGGGA
Organism: Chaetoderma sp. LZ-2023a; assembly: GCA_034401795.1. Classification (NCBI taxonomy): domain Eukaryota; kingdom Metazoa; phylum Mollusca; class Caudofoveata; order Chaetodermatida; family Chaetodermatidae; genus Chaetoderma; species Chaetoderma sp. LZ-2023a. The sequence continues at coordinate 22,015,594 of CM067372.1, forward strand.
AAAGGTTCAATTTACCAAAGAATACGTTAGTTCTTCACCTAACATTGCTCTAGCATTTATACAAAATCATAAGAAACTCAGAATGCAAGAACTCGATTCTTAGAGCTTGCACCTTTCAATGTTTTTCTTTGTATTGATTAGGTGGGTTGGTATTCCCGAACACCCATCTATGAGAGGTGGGACACCCATGTGATATCTTCCTCCAGGCAATGTCATCCGCGTGCCCTTTTTGTGGAAGACCCCGCCCTCAAATTTTCTTCCGGTACCCTGCCACTGATCCCCATAACATTGCAAATCTAACATGATGTATCTATCTCGAGTCATAGATATATAATATCGGGTTGTTCACCGACCTCTGGTTAGTCAATAGGAGTGTGCCCCGATCGCATTAGGATATTAAGTCACGCTATGTTAATACCTTCAAAACAATTGTTGGATAGTGCTTGACCTAGTATGCTAATGCTATGATGTCACAGTTATCTCGCCCAATCACATGCGATGGCAACAAAGGTGTACGTTACGAAATCGAATTACTTAGATAACGTATGCATGTGATCGATGAATTGTTATTAATTAATTCAATCATAACATTAACTAACTGGCATATGTGTTACTAATCTATGTATCTAATTCTACTCACATGATCCACGTCTGGTGCTTGTTATAATGAAGTCAAGAATGCTTGAAGCTACAAAATAATACACACCATAATAAGCATACTGTATGGTTTCCCTATATTCTTAAGATCGCGACATACTGGTCATGTAGAATGTCAGAATATGCATATGTATAAGCATGTAAATATGTATATGAACCAGTGACAATATCTAAATGTTAATCAGGAAGCGAATAATGTCCTTTGCGAACTAACAGTACACTTCAACTTATCTCTGACAATCAGTAGCACCAGCACATTGAGACAAAGCTACATTTGTATCATACATAGGAAATTATACTTGATTATGAATACCATGCATTGCGCATTAGTTTCCAGCGAAGATTTGCATTGATACATCCGAGGTAAGTGTTGCACAAGTGATCATTAGACATAGATATGTGTGTGTTCCAACGTCATTTACGACATTTTCCGACTGCAAAATCGACCATTGAAGCTATGTTTCGACTGTGATACTGTCGTATACTATATGGTGATAATCGCTTGAAATATAAGATAGAACTGGATTTCGAAAACACGATTTTTTGAAAAAGCTAATTGCTGTAAATCGTAATTATTATTCCCAATGGCTTTGATTGAAATGTTTGGCAGGATTGATTGATGGAATAACGAGCATGGTCAATGCTTGAGTTTGCATGTATTACCAGACACCTATCTGAATGTGGCAACGATATATCAATTTAGATTGTAGATTGCAAGCTTCGTCAGCAATACAGACTCCATGAACATTGAATGTGATAACTAGGGCCAGACAAGGTTATACCATTATAACATGACCACCTCCTGGGGACCTTGCCGGTTCCAGAATATTACGGCACTTGGATCTCAGGCATAATAAGCAGCGTAATTGACATGAGCTCATATCATGCTGCTGTTATGGTAATTGCTTTTGGAGCCTTATCATGTTGTCATTCGGAGAGAATGCAAAGATTAGGTCTGCAGAAATTGATTATACGATCCCATCATCCAGAGCACCAGTCTCTACCACACACATAAACACACGTACATTGTAAATCAGCACAGATGCACTAATCAAAGTACACACGTGGTCAGTGTAAGTGTTTTGTTCTTCCCAATTGACCATTCCTTTATTTAGCAATGACTCAACTCCAATTTTAGGTTAAATCAAACCTCTCGACGGAATTGTCTAGCAGTTGGCTGCGCACTTTGCTGTCTTTGAATATATCTGTCTATAATCATCATGCATTCAACATTTGCCAATCTCTTTCAAAAGGTGACACTTCACGTATTATAAAGGGCATGCTCATTTCAGAGCTATGCACACATGCCAATCATCAACGGAAGTCTAAGCGAGACAGATTTATCTTCGAATAAACATGACCGAGACCAGATATGCTAGTGTGCTATTGTATGGTCGAAATTTCAATGAGTCAGATATAGAGAGCTATGCAAGTGGACAATAACTAGATGCATGGGTAATGAACGGTGGCCACGAAAATAACAATATAGGTCTAACAATATAGGTCTATCAGCACAGTCTACCAAACATTGGACTGTAGACTAAGAAATCATAGTGGCGAGACAGATCATAAATTTACATTTCGAGATGGAAAAGACCTAAGTGTTATATTTTACTTAAAACTTCAGTTCTTTGTCCATATCTGTGGCATAGTGCACATGTAGGTGCTGTCATTGGACGTGCATTTACGCATCTCAATGACTATACATCTTTACAACTGTTCAATGCCAGATTTCGACCAATATTTCATGTATATAAGATGAGCCTGGACCTAATGACATATGTGCGACGCAGTACAACAACATTATACTCATGATTTCAATATATCTCATAAAAGGGAAAACTAAACCTAGATATTCCTACAATTAGACATAGGCTTAATAAGGGTGATATGACTGGATTACCAAAGAAGTGGATAACAACACGTTCTATCATTTGCAACCCTTGGTATTTTAATTACGGTGTTGCTCGGTAAGGATGTATGCCCCCTCGACTCAAATCGAGAACCAAGAAGAAGAGTATGTTAAGCGCATATGTGGCCACACAGTCTAGTCAGATAGACGGCCATACATCATAATATGCCATCTTATGGCAATAATTGTTCAATTCACTGCTATTACTGTCAATGGCTAAACCATAATAAAGTAGCACCTCAGACCAAATCTCTCACTATTTGAGATGGGTAGTTAGTGACAAAATGCTACCATGGAGCAGCTTGTTGTTGAGAGTTAATATACAAACGCCATAACTTATTTCATGCAGAATCGATTATGCTTTTATTCCATCTGATCCAGAGTAAATGTCATGTTCGCAATACTACGATTCTTAGCTGAGAACTGACACTGACGTAATTCAATAGAGCTACGTCAATACAACTTATTATCAAGGGGACGTGCTAGAAATCGATATTCTGCGAGAAGAGAGATAGGAATTAGTCATGTATGATACTGGATAAAGATAAATCGATTTACAATGTTGCTGAGGTTTGAGTAAGTATTCTTATTTTCCTTATCGTCCTTAAAATAACTATTTTGTCACACCATTCTGCTGTACACTGTTAAAAAAATCAGATTTGATTCTTGTTTGAAGTGTGTAGGTCATGACGAAGTGTATCAGCGTATTTAGCGTACGTCTTTGCCGTAGTCAAGTATACTTTCGATTGGCAGTAGTATCGTGCATTTTAATGAGTTTCATCCCGGTAATCTCAAAACCTCACATATGTTTGTGTGCTGGACATCAATTTGATCATAGTGACATTTTATCTAATGATCAGATATCTTTCTAGATGGACACATTACATAGTACGATAGACTTGTTCTCAAAACAGTGGTTATCCTTAGACTAACGGGCAAGTCAAGCATCAGATTCTACCACTGCTCTGGCTATTATTTACTATCATTAGCAATCATTGCTAGCCACACAGCTACCTAAACAAATAAAACCCGTGCAATACCCACCACACACTGTGAGGGTAGCGAATTAACGGTGGTCTTGCTTGGACATGTTCATTGACGAACACACAGAAAATGTTGATACGAGTATCGATTGTGGGTACCAACAAGTATAAGCCACGCACACACCGATGGCTTGCTCGTCTGTTATCAGACAGCACATGGCTTACTCTAAGACAACTATAGAGGAAAAGGAGCAGAAAGGAGCTTACCATGGTTACACAGTACAAGTGGAGAAGGTTTAACTGAAAGTGATCATAGATGAAAGAGATGTTCACTATTTGCAGGCGCAGAAAAAGTCACTCATTGTGATCATAAACCAGTTCTATCGTTGGTTCTTACAACTCGTATAGGTTAGTCATGCTGCAGATTAATGTGCCTGTCTCTCCGTGTCCCTGCCAATAGAGGGATCCATTGCTGAATATGCATCCCCCATGTCTCGCTAAACTCCATTAATTTTGCACATGCACTTGAAGAGATTTTAACATCATAAGCCACGAATTCGCAGAATATAAAATTCAACATAATGATATAGGTACGATCTTAGATAGTGTGATACTACCTTGTCTAATGCACCCATACTATTAACAGCTTCCAGTCAACTTAGTTTCAAAACACTTATCGGTACATGTACTGAATTATTAATACACAAATCACACACAACCCTTGTTCATTATGTGTTCAGATCAACAGGTAATGCAATTAAACACACCTCGATTTAGGATAATAACCATTCAAGGACCGAGGAGATATATAATTCTATTAGCAGTTCATATGCATGTTATCAAGATTGAAATAAACACGATACATCGCTCAAGAGTCGAAGTGTTCATGTTGTAGCGTCTCTCTCAATGAATTATTTAAGGTGATACACACTATTGCACTAATACAGTTGCAGCCAAGCAGTATAAGCGTGTTATTGGCGAGTACGCCCATCTCGCGAACACTTTCTGCGATGCCGGAAAGATTTTTTATCTGAATATGCTCATTGCGAATCATTGTGAGGCACCATGAGTAATACTTTACCTGCCGCTAACCATGTGCATTTCGTTATAGCACACAGTAGCCAATATCAATATTTTGCATTGTGTCAATGATTATAAGACTTTTGCCATTTGCTACAAGTAAGTCTGTTGAGTATTGATATCTTGGTGCCATGTGATACATGATCATGCCATACAATACCAAATCAAACTCGATTTTGGAATTCCAAATATATTCATTTTCGATGGGTAATTAATATGATATGTTTTTTAATTTCGGGATTTTTAAATTAGTGACTCAGCTTTATCTGCTTTCATGTACAACCATCAAACAAGTTTTGATTGCCTGTACAAATGATACAATTTTAGAATAGCGTTCGAACGAGCGGTTGCTTACTCGAGAAGATCGGTTTGCTCCAAGACTGTCTCAGTACATGCGGAAATAGATATTGCTTTTCAAAATCATGTTTACCTACATGAATAGCAATATAGTGAATGGGGTTGAGCTAGTTATGGATGAATGTACCGACACTGCACCCGGATTTGATCTATGATTTACTTCCATGTTTCGTGGATAATTGAGGAAACATTCAGCGCGCGATTCGTTCACATTAGATCGATCAGCATATGCAACTAAATATGACAGGCTCATAGATGTCCTATTGCGATATAAAGAGCAAAGCATTTTGGTCATTGCACATATTATTGAATGCTTAATCTCACTATGTGAATGGTGTCTTACTATTATTAAGAATGATGCTTCATTCACGCTACCCTGGAAGCATAGTGGATCCGCGATGAAATATACAGATTCCACTCAGATTATGTGATGATAGGTGCTAATGCGACTTAGCAGTTCATATGCTACATCAGGGAAACCCGTAAATGTCTTTCTACACCAAAACTGACTAGGCGACACTCATATTGGACTTCTCAGAGTCTGGGAGAGGCGACCCTTAGAAAGCTCGATCACCTAGGAAACTATTCCCTGCCGCTGAGAAATAATCTACGCCTTTTCACACGTGCCATATTTGCATAATCATTATTTTCTTGAAAAGATGGCAACTACTTAATACCGGTCGAATTCTTCGCCCACAAATATTTCGTCCAGGTCGGTAAACATCCACGTCATTTGGTGATCCAATTTCTTGAATTGGAGACAGTGCAAAAAGTAAATCATTTACTATACGCTAATTGGGATACATTAGCCCTACCACTAGCAGAATGGGATAGTTCTTACAAAATAATATATTGCATGAGATGGGGTATAGTCAATATATTGATGGTAGAAAGATATATCACAGTAAACAAAATCAGGTAAAGTTTGAATGGATACAATCGATGTCCTAGTAGCATGTTCAACAAGTCAACGACAAACACTATCAATGATTTGATAATAACGCAGATAATTGAATGATTACACTTATCAGAATGTGCAATGCATGACTCCAGTCGATATATTTCTACAATGAACATGGCATCTTCATCATGTGCATACAATTACCACGGTATGAAGATACTCATCGTCATCCCCCCAAATTGGTAGTTTTCCTAATTTGCTTCCGTTGGTGTTTGCTATTATTAGTGTTACGGCTTGTGCGTATGGGATACTTACCTTTTATATTATTTGAGAGATATCGCAGTATCTCAGCGATCACTAATCCTCTAAACTGCCAAGTAGATGGTTGACCAAAGCAAAAAAGACATTATACCTGATTACAAATGGATGAATGTTCATCATCCGAAATTCCCAGTGGTAGCAAGATATATGATAGCCTACCACACATTGCTAATGGAACATGCGTATTTGATAGATCAGAAGATTGATACAACGTCTAACAAGAATAATTGCTATGGGGTGTGTCACTAAAAGTATCTAAAAGTATGGCAGCCATATTTTAACCATTGTGGGACACATTATATCCAGTGTTTTCTGGCTCCCGGACACTGAGCAATGACATAGGATAAACACACCCTCACATAACAATCCTCCAGACACTTCTATCTGCCAGCTAAATATCCTCACGGACTATTGTGCAAGATATATTTGCATATTTATATTTTTATTATGAAAGGATATCTGGATCTCTACTGAGACTATTATGATGCAGGTGTGTATTTTGACAGAAAATCTAAAAGTTGTAATCGCCACTAAAAGCATTTGTCGCCAGGAGATTTGGCGAAGTAAGGGTTGCCAACTTGGCACCGTATCCAGCAGATACATTTATATATATACATACATGCTGGTGTCGAGGTGGAGAAGACCGTACAATAGTCATTCAGAAATATGTTGTTACAGGAAATCCGAATTGCGCACCAGTCAACGTGTACACATGTATTTGTTAGTCCAGCGATGTGTTGGACTGGTATGTTACATAACAATGCAATCCTTATTTACTCAGTATTGCATCATCCATGCATCTCCAAGGGAAAGGTGTGCTGGCATATGCTAGCAAGCACGTATATGTTGCATAAATAATGTAATTAATATATTGGCAGTTATGCAAACTAGGCCAACGGGTATGTTCTGTATTGGCACTGGCACACGGTATTCATAGCATGCTTTCATATCTGTCTGCCACAATCCGCACTCGGTATATCGATTAACCATTGGATAAAGTAATATCCATTGTGGCGTTCTGACAGAGTCCGCATCTCGTAAATTATCCACTCTCCCAGGGAACATAGAAAGATACAATAGATTTCTCAGTAATCCTATACGCATTTCCGAAAATATAACATACTATTATGTCCGGCAAATATCCAATGCCTTTTCCTGCTCGATTTACGCGATTTTATTTATGTTTCAATAATAATTTAATGTGTCACAACAGTTTGCGAAATATGTACATACTCATTGGTTTTCCCTACCCCCCCCCCCCCCACCTCCATCTCTCTCTCTCTCGCTCTCTCTCTCTCTCTCTCTCTCTCTCTCTCTCTCTCTCTCTCTCTCTCTCTCTTTCTCTTTCTCTCATCCCTACCTCAGCACTCTCTCTATCTTACTTCTTCACCTCAAGTTTTCTCTCTCTCTCCTTTACGACTCTTTCTCACCCTCAACACCTCACACCCAATCACCGCTCTTTTCACGTCTCTCTGTCTCTTTCTCTCTGGCCTATCCGCATCTCTCTCCAGAGCCCTGCCCCATATCTCTATCACTTATCACTACGCTGATTCTATCTCTGTTTGTCTGTCTGTATTCTCTGCCTTTCTCACCTCTCTCCCTCTCTCTCTCCCCCCTCTCGCTCTCTCTCTCTCTCTCTCGCAAACGCGTGAAAGCATTAACCTCACCTGGTCTATTCCCGCGCAGCCACATATGTTGGTCATCTAAACCTACATACAGATTCGCCGCATTCACATTACTTTGTGCTTATATTAGAATTGTAGCAGATGGCAAATATCTAGTTATGGTTTAGATGCAATTCCTTATGCGTTAGCATATCTATTGGCTGACGTATTAACTGATAAAAAATATAGGATAAGCATCCAGCTCTGTGTGCGATTAATCACACTAGATCTCAAATCCACGTTATTTATATAAATATCTGAGATAACGAGATCTCGCTGAGACTGAATATGTATCAATGGAATGGGTTGTCATAAATAAGATGAAATAAGATGCGAGATGATAGTTTATGAAATAAGATGCGAGATGATAGTTTATAAAGGTAACCATTATTTAATCTTGAAAGAGGTATTTTATGCAAGCTACCACACGTATACAATGTTGCTCATCAGTGATACGTGGCTGAACTATACAAGACGGTTAATTAGTCGCATGATATATCCATGTGTGCTTTAGTATGTATATGATACAGAGTATAACCCAGATGTGCATCAGTTAATGGATCCGTCACATAATCATAGTACATCACCATTCTTAGCGTCTCGCGCCATCTATATCTCCCACTGGTGTAACCTGTAACATGGAGAATGTTAATGTAAATGGATGGTAGTAAGACCATTTTGGAATACAGCATTTCGCATGCACACGGGCATTTTGGCGGAAATATAATGCAAAATCAACCGGCGATTAGAGCCATAGCTTGGCTAACCCTTTACTGACGAATGCTGAACTGGCAATGGATTGGAGAAATATTAATTTGCAGGTCATTGCGATTATGCAGGGATTCGATTTGTCATTTAACATTAACATATATACACATTTATACATCTATGTACACACAAAGAAATTCTGACAGACTATTAGTTTAAATTCTGATATATGACAGTAATTATTATTATTATTATTATTATTATTATTATTATTATTATTATTATTATTAATATTATTATTATTATTATTACTATTATTATTATCATCATCATCATCATCATCATCATCATCATCATCATCATCATCATCATCATTATTATTATTATTATCATTATTATTATGTGAAACTGGCACATACACTCTAAATCATAGACAGTTTCTCTCAACCACGCGGACAAACTTACACACTACCTCACAAAACAATACACTCGGACGTACGCATGCGCATACCTTTACGCAAATTGAACGCGTTGTCGATTGTGTAATCTTTTGAGGTAGTAAGTTCCACATTTGTGTTGCACAGTATGTATAGCGGTTCTTACCAAAGTCTGTCGTGTTTTTGGAGGCTTTAAGTGCCCATATGTTTTTGATCGCAGATTTAGTGTATGTGCTTCGTCTATGGGTGTAAACATATTGTTAACATATTCAGGTGCGAGGTTGTTTAGTGGTTTGTATGTCCTTATATTTGTTTTTATAGCCATTCTCTCAGTTAACGACGTCCACTTTATGGTGGCATATAATTGTTTTGATGGAGTTCTATATGGGACATTTAAGATAATTCCTGCAGCACGCTTTTGTAATTAATCTAATTTACTTAAGAAAGTCAGTGTACCTGCATAATAAACAAGACAGCAATAATCTATATGTGATAGTATGTATGCTTTGTAAAACAGGTTGCGTTCCTCGATATTCATGTGCTGTTTATTTTTCCTTAGCATGTATATAAGGGAGGCTATTTAGCTGCATATTTTGTTTACGTGTTGTTGCCAAGATAAATTCCCGTTTACATGTACGCCTAAAAGCTGTGCATTGTCTACAATACCTAATTCTCCGTTATACATATGTATTTTAATTTCTGCATCATTAATCTGATGAAGTTTGTGTTTAGTGGATAGCATTAGTAATTTGGTTTTGTCAGAATTTACAATCATTTTATTATTTTCACACCAGTTTTGGACAGACGCCATATCCCCAGATAGTTGTTCAGTTATATTTCGTACATTGTCAAAGCTACAATGCATAGTTGTATCATCGTAATACAAGTCTACAGTGCTGTTAATGCCCATATGTAGGTCATTTATATAAATGATATATAGCAGAGGTCCTACCACAGAATCCTGAGGGACGCCTACTGTTACCGGTAAAAGACCCGAAATCTGGTCAGAAATAGACATGTATTGCTGTCTGTCTTCCGGATACGATGCGAACCAATTTAGCGTAAGTGAATCAAATTTATAAATGGCTAATTTTTGTAGCAGAATATCATGGTTTACAAGGTCAAAAGCAAATCTATCATAATAGCTCCTACGATCTCGCCATTATCTACCGCGAATCGCCATTTTGCTATTAATTTTAATAATGCGGTTTCGCAAGAATGCTTTGGCCTGAAGCCGGACTGAGATTCATATAGTAAATTATATGTACTTAGAAATTTATATAAATTAGTATGGACATGTCATTCAACGATTTTGGACAAAATTGGTAGAATTGAAATTGGTCTGTAATTACTGATCTCGCTTTTATTACCTAACATGTGTAAAGGTTTTACTATAGCGCATTTCCACATAGTTAAAAATAGACCTGCGTCTATCCTTTTATTAATAATGGCTGAAACTGATGGCGCCCTGTAGGCGGGGCTTAGAATACACCTTCCGTATCCTCTGCGTGTCGTAAGAGGCGACTAAAGGAGGTAAGGGTGAGGTAACCCTGACAGAAACCTCGAGTACTGAAGACAGAGGTTCCAGGGCGCACGGCGCACTCTAATAAACCATGGATCCACGCACTTAACGCTTATGATCATGTCGATAGTCACTTACAGGACTGGCGGTATGATCAGCGAACGAAAAGAAGAAGACTGATGGTGTGATGAGTGATGCAGATAATTTTAGAAAATGGGCGTTCATCTCGTCATATTCTGCCGACTTATTCGTTTTTAAATGTGTAAGTTCTTTGTAAACGTAATCTACGGTTATTAGAGATATTCTAAACTCGATTTCATTTGGCACTCTACTGTTAACATGCATTTTAAGATCATTCAATATCGCGTAATTGGGGCCGTTTATTAATTTTGCGAGATCTGCAGCGACTGTACTAAAATATTTATTGAACATCTCGCAATGTTGCGCTATGTCTCTAATGTCATTACCTTCGGAATTATATAACACTAATGGCATTTTACTAGATTTTGGGTTTATGTTTTTCATAATTGTCCATATATTAGAAGGATTATTTTTCCTTTCAGCAAGCTGTTTACCGAAATAGTTTCGCTTAGCCCTTTCTATTAGGGACATTACCTATTTTTAAACACATTGTATTTGACCATATCTTTTACTTTTTTGAAATAAACGCAATCTTAAATGTCTTTTAAAATACCCTCGTTAGTCCATCCAGGTTGACAATACGTTTTTACTCTGCGCTCGATGATAGGGGCGTGGTTATTGAGAACAGTGAGGAACGTTTCATGCCATATTATAAGAGCTTCATTTGGGCCACTTATTAAATTAATCAGTTCCCAATTATATTGCGATACATTTTGAAGGAATTTAACATTATCAAAGTTTTTCTTGCATCTGTATTTTATAGTATGGTGAGTGTGAGTTTTGAGAGTGACGCTTTTCCGCACAGCAAATACAGGAAGGTGGTCTGCTAGGGCTAACACGCCTACGCTTACTGAAGTGATTTTACTTTTGTCGGTGACATATACATGATCTATTATGGTGGCTGTCGTTTCTGTAATTCTAGTGGGCATGTTAATTAGTTGGTGTAGGTGAAATGTATCCATTAATGATTGCCATTTTGCTGGTATAGTTACTTGAAACCAAATGTTAAACTCGCCTATTAAAACAATATCCGTGTTATGTGAATAGGCCGTCTCAAGCAAAGATTCGAATCCATCGATCCAGCTCGCTTGTGAATCTGGTGGCCTATAAATATAACCAAGCAAGAAAGGTTTTGTTTTATAGGGCGTGACCTCGAGCCATAATGTCTCCAAGTCATCTGTTTCTAATTCTAGCCTTCTACAATAGGACTGATTTTCTTCAATATAAACTACGATGCCACCGCCGCCGCGATTTGACCGATCCTTGCTCTCCATGTTATAACCGTTGATAGCTATTTGATTATCTGTAATGTTAATTCCTAAAACAGTTTCTGTTGTACCAAAAATTTCAATTTCCTTTGTAGTTTTTTCCATAATTATTTTCAATTGATTTATTTTGGGCATTGGGCGCTGTACATTTAGATGCCCTATGCGTACGCCTTTTGTATTTATATTGAATGATGGGAAATCATACTGATTTGTTAATTTGACAACATTGGGACTACATTTCCATTGGCCAAGCGGTTCCCTAGCAATTCGGTGTGAGAGTATATCATTTTCACCTTCCACGAAGCAATATGATATAATATTGATGAAATTAAGGAAATGTACTTGAACCAGATAACTGAAAATGTTAACGTATTCCATATGCTTATCATTATTATTTGCTATATTATTATTATTATTATTATTATTATTATTATTATTATTATTATTAACGCCATCGGCGTCCTCGACATCAGAAAAATTAGCAGTAGCATTTACTAAGACAATAGGATTTGATGACCAATCAGTAACTGTGTGGCCATCCTCTATTACGGCATTGCTAATTGTGTCATGGACATTATTATTATTATTATTATTATTATTATTATTATTATTATTATTAACGCCATCGGCCTCCTCAGCATCAGAAAAAATGTGCGGTAGCAGATGCTAAGATAATAGGATTTGATGATGAATCAGTAACTGTGTGGCCATCCTCTTTTACGGCATTGCTAAATGTGTCATCAGCAATATCATTCAACAAATCGAATCTGTTACTGATTGACACATTGTAAGTAGGTAGTGTACGATAGCCAGATACAGAATTATTATTATTATTATTATTATTATTATTATTATTATTATTATTATTATTATTATCCGACTTCAAGTAATTAGGCCATGTAGGATCACGACTGTTTAATTTGCAGTGTTTGTTTAGCGTTGGCACTTCTTCCTGAGCGAACCATTAGTGTCCAGGACATCGATTTTCTCGGTGTCCGTAACCGTTACATTTGTTACGCAGAACAGGCAGACCGTGACGACATATTTACGACTTGTGGTTTGGCTTTCGTTGATGTGCAGCTTATCTGCGAAAAACAGAGAATTGTCTATTACACCTGGCGTGCTATGCGAATAGAATAGTTCCGCCGATTCAATCGGTGTATAGTCCAGGAAATGAGCCTGAACGTCCAGGTGTCTGGTGAATTGCCTTATAAATTCGTGCGGCTTAGGATTGTCTCCACGAGGACACAGCTGGCGAATATACAACTTTCACTGAGGTGCCAGCGAGTGGGCAGTAAGCATTGGAATCAATAAATGCTAAATGGATCTTACATTGAATCGTGGATTGTGCTGCAATGTAACTATTTGGCTTAGTGAATACTCGCGAGTACAGCATGCGTTCTACAACCTACCCATTGGCTGTAGTTAGACTTATCCAAACAAAGATCTGCAGACAATTTGACCCGGCACCATGCATACATCGTACCAATGAGCTGGTTAAACAGGGTTCTACTCAGAGTCCATTAGTACTATATGTTAGCGTTTTATTTTGGCCCTCTTGTGCAGGGTAAAACTGAGTGACAGCCTTTTTATTCTAATAGATTGCCATGTTGCATATTAGCATTGGTGTAATGAAGCAAATATTCCTTAGGCAATTATAGTTGCAATGTTATTGAACATATATTCTCAAACATAGTAATGAGTGGATGTATATATGTGTAATTTTCGTCTATTATGCTTCATATATGCATTATGCCATCCACCACTTTGTTCCTCATTCTGCCGTCTTACGTAGATATGTGCTTGACCTTATGATTATCTATGCCTAGCATTCATATCCATCATTCAGTTCGCTGATGCAGACAGTTATCTGAGTAACATCTGGGAAGCTAACGCCATCAATGATCATGAACTGACAACCACATAAGGCTATAACCTGATAATATCTAATTTTCGTCAACCAAATAAGTTGGAGATACTTGAGCACTGCCACCTTCCTTTTGAGTTGGCTAGCACAAAGTGAAACGTTCAATGTTTAGCCAGCTCATCGAAAAGGGGAACCATCGGTAGAGCCGGTGATTGCCATAACAATTACTGCAGCATTGTGATCGCATACATCTAATCACCTATGGCATAGATTCTGTAATTGTACCAAAACTAAAGGACGTTACCCAGAAGCTCACGTTCAAATGGTGGCACAGACCTTAATTCCAACTACAAGACAGCGATTACTTGATTGCGGAGTGATCATATGTGCATCATCAACATGGAATTCGCAGAACAAAAATCCAATTTCAACGATGATCTCTGAAAACTAACTAATGACACTGCAATCCAGACACCATATAGAAAAACAATGATTGAGCAGTATGCCATGCTTGACCTCAATGACAAATCAAATGAAGCTCTAAGTGATGTCATAGATCGTGTAGAGAATTCAGCTGCTAACAACACCAGTGCTGCCATGAATAACACCCACGTGAAATTCTATGCTAATGATCCACTTCTTTCAAAGGTACCTACTCAACAGAGAACACTGCGGCCACGCTTTTATCAATGGAGCCTAGCGAACATCAGATTGAACCAAGACAGACTCGCAATACGATCCTGAGCCAAAGCAGTGACGATTGAAATAACTTGGCATCAAAAGAGTGGATTGCATGTTAACTGATTGTCGAACAATTTTCAGAACAAGCAAAGTATTAAAAATCATCAATCCACAAAAATCACTTGCTGTGCATAACTCTGAAGCCTAAAACATCAAGGTATGCTTCCTAGATCAATTCTCTGACACATACAATGGATAACTACCCACGTCGGAAGCCCAACCATGGCCCATACAAGAGCCAATAATAAAGATTTCAATTATTTCCAATAACTAAGGATATTTTTATTGAGAACATCTCGAGTATCTAAATATGAGGACGATTCCCTGGCAGATACTGTTGTGGATACATATCTATGACACACGCCCGTATTCTATTAAAAGCACACTGTCTTGTTCATCCAACGTGCGCTACTACTACGATACGCGTTGCCATACTTCTCTGCTAACGCAGATCACTAGGACAGTATTGGGCCGACGTGTATTGGCTGGCCACCAACCCAGTAATTCGCGCTGTCATGGGTTGGGCTGGTAAATGAATGCCACTGATTTGATTGGATTTTACAGACTTAATATTAATAAAATATTTCGGACCAGCGCGTAAGCAGAACATTTGCAGGAAACAGAACGCCGTTATCCAAGCACATTCACTAGCCAGTAAGCTCGTGCCCACCATGCTATTGATCTATGGTCGAGGCTTTAATTAGATACAATGTGTTCCGAGAATTCCAGAACGATTATTGAGTTTAGAATGCCATTCTCTATTTACCAAGACATGCACCAGATTGCTAGCGATAGGTGAAGACAAGTGCATGCAATCGCTATAAGCGCTACTCTTGTGATCATGTGTATTACTATACTAGATAATACACGAGGATGAAGACGACATCATCATCATCATCATCACAATCGTCAGCATGATCATCAGGATAATCATCATCATCATCATCATCATCATCACCATCATCATCATTATGATCATCATCATCATCATCATCATCATCATCATCATCAAGATCGCCGTCGTCGTCGTCGTCGTCGTCGTCGCCTCCGTCGCCATGCAACCACGTTTGTGGCTCGTAAAGCCTTTGTACATCTAAAGCTGTTCAAGCTACATGCATACATAGAGAGGGAAATGGTTCTAACAGGTTATGGCGGAAACAATGGTATGTCCAATGGCATGAGGCCAATCAATTCATAAACAGATATATACAGGAATACGATATATATTAGGGAACAACTGTATGACCGATAACGATCATATCCACCAAGCCATAAGATAGTTACACGGGATCGCGGTGTATTAGGAAACAGTGGCAGTGCATTGCACCTAGATGGCATACAAATTGGGCAGGGCAACCTTTGCTAAAACTGGCATGATGCATAATAGATAGGGAGATCCGGATCGATCTCTGTTGGTTATGGTGTGTCTTTCTATCTTTTTCAATGCTTAAGATCACTGTGCCTTGAAGATTCAAGTTGATACACATTACTAAGAAAGGGAGCTGCCTGGCAGGACAATGTCGACCAGGTCATTAGTCATTGAAGGATTGGCATAAAGAAATGCACTATTTATAAGAATATAAACAATGCACAGTTTATATGATACTGGTTGACCTGCATAAATAACAAGCTTTGTATCAGTCTTTTCTCTTTCATTGGTTTGTCAGTTTCTCTCGGGAAATCGACAATATACACTATCAACACAATGGGATGGGATAAACTGGTCCAGCAGTTTCTATCTGGTCAAATGATGCCAATATAGTAAAACTTCTGTACAATATTTATGCTGACCAAGGCAGCCCGAGCTCTTGGTGAGGACTGATAGGACAGCCCGTACCGAACCTATCATATGCAAACATTGACAACGGTGGGAACTGAAGCTTATTAACACAACAATAACAACACCATTAAGTGCAGATGCAATGCAATAGCATCTTAACAAACCTTTTTAGGATCTTGGTACAGCCTGACAAGACACTCCCTGCTGGTCTGACGTAAATAGTTACTGAATGAGAATTGTGGAGTGGCAGATGATAATGAATAGTAAGCTTTCTGGAGATCTGTACAGCTGGCATGGCCACAGCTTGTCAGGGCAATTCTGGAAACAGTTTAATATACAACATTTTCACTTAGGGCGTTCCAGAGGTGTATCACTTTGTTACATATAGTGTGTTGGCACAGCGATGTGTTCCAGTTGAATATATGTAGCTTGAGTCCTCGCGCCCTGGTTATATTGGAGGCTCCACGCCCGATGCCTGGAAAGGCTGTGTTGTATTTGCAATACTTGAACATTTCGATCATATCGGCGCAGATCCTTTTGTAGTATAGTGATGGTAGTCTAAGAGTGCACACTCTCTCTTCACAGGACACATCTTTCATACCTGGCAGCAATTTAGTAGCACATCTTTAAACATTTTCGATCAGGATTATGTATTTGATTTGCTGTGATTACCAGGTAATCTTTGCATATTCAGTAGCTGGCATGCACGCGACAGTAATGCGCATATTTGTTTGTCTGGATACCGACAAGCATGCCTTATTAAACCAACTGTTTTGTTCAGGTTATTTACAGATAGTTCAATATGTTTGTGGAGGTTGAGATTATTATTCATATAGTCAGCCAGATCATGTATAACACTGGGCCCCTGCAATATGTGAATTCTGGGTGACTCGTTCCTAATCCTAAGACTTAAAATTTCTGAAGGTGGAATGTCAGTAACCAGTTTCTGGACCATTCTAGTACATTGATGTCAAGCCGGTAGGGTCCTGAAATCTGTAGTCGATGTTAGTAACCGATATAATTTGGTATCGTCTGCAATTAAACAGCTTAGCAGAACTACCCAGAAAATGCAGCTTACTGGGCCAATGCATGGCCGATACCGCGATGATAATTTCAGTATTGGCCCGGCATCACCCCGGCATCGGCCCTGTAAGCTGCGTTATCAGGGTAGTCACAGTATCGAGTAGGTCGTGACATGTGATCAAATCGATTTGAATTAAGCCAATTCATTTCCGGACACCTGTTTCTTCGTTATGGTTCTTTTATTACCTGCTATCTTGCCAGAAACGTAATTTTAAAATGAGAATGCAGGTAAGATGTTACGCATTTTGAAACTAATTTGACAGGAACCTGCCATACGCAGCAACTGCTCTCAGTCAAATTAGTTTCAACATACTCAACATAGTACATATACAATCGGCAAGGATAATACTGTTTTGGCCTTTCGTGTTCAAAGGGTTAACTGTTGTTGATAATCATCCA
This sequence comes from Chaetoderma sp. LZ-2023a, assembly GCA_034401795.1. NCBI lineage: Eukaryota > Metazoa > Mollusca > Caudofoveata > Chaetodermatida > Chaetodermatidae > Chaetoderma > Chaetoderma sp. LZ-2023a. The sequence goes on from CM067372.1 coordinate 22,033,415, forward strand.
CCTGCCCTCGGTGACGTTGGTCGATGTTACGCAATGCGGCTATTATTGTCTGGTTAACGCTTTAAATCTCATAGACCAGACACACCAATTATGTCAGGGTTAAGGAATTATCTGTTGAATTCTTTGAAACCAATTTGGCAAGGACACATTGTTGCCTATCAGGTAATTTCCTGCATATGTGTTTTGAAATTGAAAGATTTAAATTTAAAGAGGTTAAGAGTTAAATATCATCTTGAGCGAAGGTGCTACCATTGTCGGATAATACAGCCCCAAAGTTCCATGTTGCTTGGTGCGGCATTATGGTATTGCATAATCAACACAAGCGTTGAGGAATTGCCTTATTATGTAAGCCAGTAATAATGTCAAGATTGCTGTTCCTACCTCAACAATGGCAACGCTGCGGCATTACCGAAGTTGCGCAAAATGTGGTATGGAGCATGGATCGTTGTAATTGCAAAATGAGTAGCTTACTGAAGTGTAAGTTTTAATTTGGTAGTTAGTTTATCGTTATATCGGGAAGCGCGTCATGACCAGCTCTCTATTTTGCGGACAAGCGGGTGTGTGACTATGATTATTGTTGGTATTATAGGTAGTGCTCTCAATTGTACCCATTTGACCAAACTTGCTGACGATTATTTCGTTTCATTAAGCGGGAATTATTAGGTACACAAGTGTAGTGACATCATCTAATTCCAATATGGCATTGCTATTGTTTCAATTCAACATGAGCTGTGTGCAGTCACGTGTTCTTCCGACACGTGCAGGTGTTTATCAGATTTATCTTTGCTATGATCTGTTAGTGTGAATAGACAGGCGCAGCACATGTCGGCAAACACATCAATAACATATACATAATGCTTCGTCACTTGTAACGTGATCTGTATTGAGACGAGATGTTGTTAGCATATGTGCCGTATGTGGTCAATTTAACGATACACAGCTGAGATCACCTCGTTCCTGCTCAGGTCGCATCGTACAGTTCAAGGAATGATTACTTGTAAGAGTCGCTCGAAATATAAACATTTATATACCAAACATTAAACCAAAATACCCAAATCGAGAGGTTGTGTCAAGAGTCGTGTGCATTTAGGCCACAATGACAGAATCTAGGTGCAAAATGCAAACATGTTGGTCAGAAACAGAAGTATTATAATTACCACTGACTAGCTCGACCAACCAGATTGAAACACACCAGGTGCATAATCCGCAAGCCAAAAGACCTATGTGTTAAAATATTTTTTCCGTCAAATCCATCATCTAAAATAGGCACATTTTGATCTGGCAATGGCCGGCATGCTATTCACACATAACTACGTCACGTGGGAAGGCGTATATGAACCTGAGAGAGTATATTTTCCAAGTGTCAACATACTCCCTTTAGCGACGCCATAGGAGAGTTTCTTGTAAAAATTTGCCCATCCATGATGGCCGCTAGGTCAATAAACCAATCAAGTTCTCATGACGAAACGTGTTTCAGTTCTTGATGTCGATCAGCAACACCAATTTGGGGATGTTTAAATCTATTTCGAGAAACAACACACAGCAGGGCCGTGCAAACAACACCATTGTCACTCGTCACATCCTTGAGGTCTGTGAGAAGCTCCACCCCATCACCGTCAATGGGATGGAGGGAGAATGCCTTTGAGCTTGCTTCGCACTGTAGGGCGAATGACTTGCAATCGCTCTCTTCTACCTTGGCAGCATCAACTGCGTACACATCTGCCAGGTCAGCAAGACCAGTCGAGTGAGCAAATAGGGGTTCCATAGCACGCTATAGATAGGGTTTAACCAGGCGATATAACCATGCTGATTGCCCGTCTTCTGCTCTGCGGTGGTGAGAACGTAATCTCTCCCTCTCTAGAGGGGAGGGTGGCACAGTACCGTGCAGAATGGGTCCTCTTCGAGGTGCCCCAGCGGGGCACAACATACATACACGCTGATGTGCTACATCAACCTCGGGGGCAGTGCACAGAGCAGCTCACTAATAGAAGTCGGCCGGGACGTGATAGAGTATCTAGCCTGTTCACACCTGTAAATCACCTGTTTAACAGCCCCTCCATTAACATATATGCCAGCACGGATGGGATATCGGACGCCCATTTAGAGTTTACACTCTTATTACTCTTTGACCTGACATGATATCATCCCAGCATTATCTGACCTTGGCCGAAATGATGAAGACAGAGGTTCGCCCCTTCATGACACCTGCACAGATAAAGGCCTTAAACGAACAGAGGCTCGCACTGCAACAAGAAGGAGAGCGACTACAGCGGGAGAACTGGTATCAACAGAACGCGAGCCCTGCAAGGAGGCGAAGGAACAGTGAAAATTTCCGATACTGGCAGGCCCTCCTTGAGGAGCGTAAGCGGGACGCAGGAGTCTTGACAGACGACGATGAGCTAGATGTCTTCATAGACGAGGATGAGCCAGGTGTCTTCTCAGACGAGGATGAGCCAGATGTCATACAGTGGAAAGAGGAGATGACGCAGAAGTGTAAGACCAAGAAAGCCATCCAGCGGCGGACCTACTATCTTGGTGATAAGGTGAAGTTCCAGATGTCACGTCTCAGAAACCTACTGGTCTGTCTCGAAACCAGCAAGCTGACACGGTTCGCCAGGCTCTCAAAAATGTAACCTTCTAGGACTCATGAGCAGATTCTGATGCAGGTTTAATCTCCAGGTATACTATGGCAAAATCAGAGTGGCGGAAGCAACCAGAAATATACCCCTCCCTGACTCTGACAAGGGGGTGTGGAGGGGGGTGGGGGTGGTACAGTACACGGCTGGCGACTCCAGCAGATAGATACCATCAGACAGAATCTCGTCCATGAGGCAGAAAAGTACAGCAGAACGCGCAGGCGATACAAGACAGCCTACAACGTTCTCGCGCGTACAACCACTGCTGCGGGTGTGATTGGAGCCAGTGCTGGGGTGGCAGCTGTGGCCACTCTCGCTACAGGGTTGGCGGCCATCATCGCCATCCGACTGGGTGGCGTGACACTATCCGCCCCTGTCTTGGCCACAGGCTCGGGGTGGGGCAGCGGCAGATCACAAGGAGGCTGGAGAAGCATGCTAAGTACGTACCACTGGCCCAGAGTATGCTACGGACTATCGCCGAGTCTGTCAGCAAAGCTCTCGAGGATGGCCAGGTCACCGATGAAGAGTACCACCATATATTGAAGGTCCAAACCCTGTACCGCATGGAGAAACTTAAAGTGCGACAGCAATACCTCAAAATCTCCAGCGGGCGGGCTTATATGGAGGAGTTAAAAAACGAGATGTTACAGCGAGGTCGCCTCGCTGGTCTCTGGAGTCGAGACGACTACAAATAGTGTACTTCCGTAGATTTAAGAAAACCAGTATAGATGGCCTTCCCACCGAACCTCACGACAGTCATCCGGACCCAACCGCCCGTCTTGGGTACACCCTTGACTGCCCTGAGAGGTCTACTGGATGATATACCAGAGCAGTGGATGGACGGTCCCGAACCAGCTTCTCCATCAACCCACGACTGCTGACCAACCGCGCCATCACAATCAAGGATGCGAAGCAAGCTCATACTTGGATGGCTGCTCCAAGCCTCTCATACTGGAATCAGCAGCTGCACTTTGCCATGTGGTGTGCCATGGCAGGATGTGGAGTAAGTTCCACCCTGCTTCACTCCTATTCTGGTACTCCTGAAGCAGTTCTCATCGCCAGCTGTCTCAGATTCCACGTGTACTTCACGGTGCGATGAATCCTCCATGAGCTGGGTGCAAGCCTCCCCGATACAAATGCCATCGACTCACAGCTCAAGTCATAGCGTCTTAGCGGCCAGCAGACAACTGAGAGCGTTGAGCGCTCACCCGGACTACCGCTGACATGGTGTTGACAACAGTGGTCTAGGGGTTATGTATGGTGACCTGAGACGTGAATACTCGGGATTCCCCTATCGACCCCCCTGGCCCCCCCCCCCCCCCCGACGAGTAGGCCGTCGGAAGACATTGACATTCTCATTCGATCCAGACTCCACCCCTGGAGCGCTGGTGCAACATATGCACATCACCGGAATCAGGCAGGACTATCAGATGTGTGGAAGTACTTTGTCCCACACACCACCTCAGGCCTCACACCAGCAGGGATCGTGCGGATCAACCAGTCCCTGGAAGCACTGTGCTACTGCCTCTTTACGGCACAGACCCAGATACGGCATTCCATAGATGGTGTCAGCAGAGCAGGGGTCCAGCCCATGTTCATCAGTCTCATTGTGGATATGATCATCGTGGCAGACCCCAATAGTCGTATTGCTCATTTCCAGCAGGGGTTGCAGAAGGCCCGTCACAAACTTGACTTTGCTATTTCGCCACACCTACGGTTGATTCCGAGCAACATGATCGTGAACATCGAGGACCTCCAAGTCAGGGGCTATAACAACATAATAGTCGAGGGGAGTTCCCCCGGTGTCCACTTCGGCTTCAACACTGCCATCAACGCACCTACGCGTAGTATGAGCTATACAGTCGTTCCGACCCTGACACTGCAGCCAGTCAACACGGCAGCTTCAGTCGCCCCAACACTGCAGCCAGTCGCCCCGACACCGCTTCCCATGGTAGCTCTACGTTTGGGGTCAGGCCTAACTATCGTGGCGCTCGGGATCAACCTACTCCGCCGCTAGCAAATCAGCTATAAGACTATCCTGACTCTCTACAGTAGCAGTGGGGACCACTGTGAGACACTGAACCAACTTGGCATGCCCTACAGCCCTTATGCCTGCTGCCAACATGCACATCCAAGGGATGGAGGGTTCGGCAGCGCATCCTTTTTCCAGCTTGTAGTATCGCAGAGCCTTGTTAAGCTCTGAGTCCGGTTAGGCCATGGCGGTCCGCAACTGCTGGAACACATCTGACAGATACTCCCGATCCTTGTAGAAACCTTTAGCTCGTAGGAGATGCTCGACTATACTCCCGCCCATGATAAGGTATTAGAGGAAGCAGATCTGTCCCCTGCCAAATCCTAGATAGAGCTTCACAGCTGTCAGCTCCTCTGTCAGATCACCACTGGAGAGCTGAGTGAGCTCATCTGGTGTCTTCTTCTTGTAGTCCTTCAACTCCCTCTGGAAGCCATCATAGTACTTCTCGCATAGCGTGAGCCCAGACATGTTTAAGATGTCTCAAGAGAGAGATGAATATTCCTGAGTACCAACCCGGCCACCTTGCAGATGCAGACTTGGAAGATCTTATTAGCTCTCTCGACAGGGGATGCAGATGTTTAACTGCGTTTCAATACTCAGTGCTTAAGCAATGACGTCAAGGGTCAGGATCGCGAAGCAACTTCCCGAGAGCCAGGCGAGTCTTCAGAAGGTGGAGAACCTGCTGAGAACCAAGACACAGAAGTTACTTGACCAAAGCAAAACCACTGGCAGTCCATGTCGCCAGTAACGTCGCGGCGAATGGGGCCATGGTGAAGATGACAGGGGGAACTGCCACTGCGGCTGTCCTCACTACAGTGGTGAGTGGGCTGGCCAGGCACTGTCTCGGAATAACTCGCCCCATCCCAAAAATCGCCCTCAGTGGTGCCGCCTACACTGCAGCCACCAAGATCATGGGTGAAAGTGTTACACTAAGTGAGGCCGCGGTTCTAGGGCTAGCAACGAGTGCAATGGCTGCGATCATCGTCGCCTACGTTCAACCCCTCTGAATAGTGAGAGATGGATCACGAGACCCCTGCAGCATATGAGGCATGGCCTGCTGGAGGGCGGTGTGTAGCCCATAGTCGAGCATGCGGACTGAGGATTGCCAATGCCCGGGAATGGTGGACCACCCACAAGGTGTGCCCCTGCAGAGAGGGCCAGTACCCTGAGCACTGCTACCTATTCCCTTGGCCGACTGTGTGGTCCTCCTATGCCCAACTATTTCACTGGGGGTATGACTAGTAGGTTTAAGCCGTCTGTATATGACTATGACTATGTCACTCACAGACCTAGGAAGCAAAGAGCCTAGACTTCGATGAGAATGGAGACCTGCGGGAGATCCGATGTACCATCCCAGCCCGAGATCTTATCGGGAACCCTGATACGGTAGGATAATCGGCCATTAACAAGGTCAAGACTATATACAAGGGGATGGGCATCAAGCCGAGTGCGACGATTCGAGGTATGCTTAGAGTCGATGAGGCTGGAGCCATCAAGGTTATGGCTGAGTCCTATGCACAGGACCTGGTTACGGATCTCCTGAGACCACGGAGCACATTCATCTAGGATGGATGGAAGCTCAAGATAGGCACCCTCGGCCTGAACAGTATCACTGTCGACGGCCAAACAGGTGCAGGTGCTATCGACAGCCTCCGGCTACCAGATGTGAAGAAGTCAGGGTTCTTTGGTATGCCGATTAGAGAGTTATACTGTCATGAAACAAAAAATACATATATATACAGGTACAGTGAAAGTCGCCAAGAAGGCTAGTCAGACCATATTCCTCATAACACCTGTGCTGAACTACCTCGTTCCAGGTATGGGCCAAAGCTTATGGGTGTACACAGGTTTAAGACCACAGGATAGTCATGGCTTCCCGTGCATGTATCATACAGATACTGGGTGTACTAGACACTGCGGGTGCTGACACAGCCCCTCTACGCTATCTTCTCAGCTGTTGCTGGGATTTCATGCTTGATGCCTCCATCGCATCCTACGTATCCACCGGAGGTGCCGGATTCCCCGCTCTGCAGGCGAAGGAGCTGGTGCAGGAAGTACTGCCGTTTAGTCTGCCAGATATAGACGAGGCTACCGCCGACCAAGCGCTAACCATCCTCCGCATGCATGTCGGTACAATTTGGCAGTAGGCTGGCCGATGCTGGCCAGGTGGTGCTGATCATTGCCCCCGTCAGAACACGGGAAAAAACATCTTGCTGCGGGCTCGCCAAGCCGAACATCTACACTCTCAATACATCCTTCTGGTGTCTGACTCCGCCACTGAGGCAGTTGACAATAATGATCAATGGTACAATGGCCCAATCACCAAGACGCAGCACCTGCAAGCACTGATGGAGAAGCTGCTGGCATCCCGACTAACAGAACCACTTGTTCTAGTTATCGATGACCCTACAATGGACCAGAAGACAGTCACCTGCCTCAGCAACATCACTAGGCGCATCCGGCACACAAAGATAACTGTCTTCATCCTCTTTCAGAAGTACACCCGCGAGATCTCACCGGACATCGGCCACAATGGCTGGGTGCTATACTTCAGCTCCATGTATGGACGTGCCCTGCTCGAGACCATATGCGACAGCCTAACCCTCAAGGAGACCAAAGGGGACTTTATCGCAGGTGTACGGAGGCAGCTGAGCTGTACCACTTCATCGTCAGCATCAAGGAGACAGGTGATCTGTCACACTACAAGCCATCTCTGGAAAAGGTGCAGACCTTCACCTACAAGTTTTGGGTGCAATGAAGGGTTAATGGAATTCGAACTACAGGCAGGTGTCGAGAAGCCTGTGGCAGTTCCAATTTTAACCCTCCTCGAGAACACACACGTGAATCTGGCTGCCATACAGGATAGGCTGTTCCTCCGGGTGTACACTGAGCAGCTTGCAGATGCGACGATGAATGCTCCAAGACTTCATGTCTGGCATGACGAGACTGACCAGGAGCTGAAGCAAACGGGTTCCAAACAGCGGATCGTTCATGTGGAGCGAGAACATCAGGAGGTCCACGCCACAGCTAACCAACGGGTAGAGCTGACATTGCATCATGGTGCGTCATGGTGCATCGGACTGTGTCGCTGTTGTGGTCCTGGTTCAGAAGGGAGGAGCCATCCAGCAGGTGTATACGTTGGAAGACTTCAAGCTTGTGGTTGCTGGGACCAATGTTCTTGGTGAGGTACGCGAGCTGCTAATTGCCAACTCTACAGACAGAAAACTAAGTCATATGCACTTCTGCACCTAACCAGTGGAAGCGAACCCTCGAGTCGGCACGCGAGGGCCGTCATCACCTCGGGGGCAGGGACATCCCCACCTAATCAGGGCAACCGCTCCCCTTCAACATCGGAAACCTCATATCTGGGACTCGCTCATTAGGTGTGACAGTACTGTACTTTGGCTAAGGTATGCATGTCGAACACATCAGGTATTCAGCTTGAGCGTACATAGAGCACGACTCCTGTAGTCACCGCTGCAGCTACCACCACTACTATAAGCTCTGCTCTATTCTGACCGGTCGATGCTTCATAGTCGAGCGCTGGCTCAGATACAGCCTTGTAGTACTCATCGAGACTCTCATCTGCCTCTTTGAGGCTCTGGTTGGCCTGAGCTCGGAGTTGGCGTCAGCGTGCCTCCCTCTGGCGTATATGCTCGAGGGCTTTGCTGTACTCAAACTTCTCCTTAGACAGCTTCTCCATCACCTGATTAGGACGCTCACGCTCGACCTCTGCCACCTTCTTGTCGCTGAAGCTGAGTCCCCAGTTTGCTAAGGCAAACACGCCCACGTTCCAGATTGCAGATGCCATGCTATAGACTACAATTTAAAGCTACTATAAAGCTTTCCCCCAACGACGTATCTCCAGAGCGATGTATGAACCAGAGGCTTATGAAGATCCAGTCGAGGATAAAGATAACGAGGACTATGAGGAGGACTATGATGATGAGGATGATGCAGACGACTATGATGTAGCGTAGACCGTAGGTGAGTTGATGATGTAGCGGAGACAGCACGCTGCAAGCTAGTACACAGAGCGAAAGGAATCTATTGCACTTACGTAAAAGGTCCTATCGGTCTGCTGGCAGCAGGTGGGACTCTGATCACTCTGTTCACAACGAAGGCTGGCGAGACGGTCTGCAAGATCGCCAGCAATGCTCTCCAAGGGGTGGAGAAGATTTCTGAAACCATACCAGCCATCGCCTCAGGAGTAGGTACGTTCTTCGGAGTCGCAGGTCTTTGGCCACCGTACGTTGCCATAGCACTCGCGGCCATCTGGGCCGCCGAACATTTAAGCCATACTATATAAGAATGGCGTCTCTGTACGACCTGGTCAAGTCCCTTAACTTCCGAGAGTTGATCGATAAACTACTGCTCAGTGAGGATCCAGCAGAGATTAGACGCCAGTGTATGAGGTGTTTGAGGAGGTCTTCAGTGATGGTCGAATGAATGACGGCCATCTGTTCGTCTGTTTAGAGTTCACCCAGGCTGTGCATGACAGGACAAGAGTGGACGTCTGTTATGGAATCCGGGAGTTTATCAACCATCTTTCTTAAGGAACTCTACTATCAGCCTGGTGGATATTACCGTGAGCCCCCATCAACTACGCGAGGCTGCACGTCGCAAGGGCCACAACTTCACATTGGAGACAGTTACCCAGTAGCTCAGCCACCAGGCGATGTGGCAGATATACAGACCTCGCCATGGCACATCAGGCATGCCCATTTCGAGGAAACTGTCCTGAACAGAGTTCACCCAGCATATATTCTATTCCTTCCACGCGACTCGTTTGGTCGTAAGACCTACAAGTATGCCCTCACCATCGTCGATGTCGCCAGCAGATACAAGGCGGCAGTACGGCTCACAGACTGGCCAGGTGGCCCATGCATTACGGGGTGTCTACGAGGCATCTGAAAATCCCCTCTAGTGCCGGAATTGTTGCAGGTGGATGAGAGTAAGGAGTTCAGAGGCGAGACTGCAGCCCTCATGCAGAAACACAGAGTGGCAGTTAGGCGAGGCGGGGTAGGGCATCACCATGCCCAGGCTATCGTTGGGCGGTGGAATCGGACACTGGCAGAGAGACTGTTCCACACCAATATGCCCAGGAAATGGCCGTTCCAAGTGAACGTTCTAGAGTATGGGTGAGCGGGCTGCCTGCTGTGGGTGAGAGATCCAATGCCAACGTTACTAGGCTAATCGGGAAGAAGCCAGTAGAGGCTATTAGACACTCTGCTGGTCACAGCTCTAGAGGAGCGAACAAGGGAGAGGAGTGCCTACCAGCTGTTGCTCTGGTTCGCGACGTGTATGAGCCTGGTGAGCTGGAAGGTGGTCGGCGGCGTGCAACAGATCCTAACTGGTCGATAGATGTTCACAGGCTTGACATGTATGTGGAGGCGGAGGGGCGGCCTACACTGTACTACCTGGCACGCCACCACGGAGTGCCTAGGCGACCATTTGTCGTAGAAGAGCTTCAGCTAGTCCCTGAAGACACACAGCTATCACCCCCTAGGGTGCTAACATGATACTTGATGGGCTCGGTATGGACCCCCATCTGGCAGCACATGGCGCTTATCATAGTAAGCGGAGAGTCCAAGTTTTTCCTGCGCATATGTCACCATACCATGGTTGCGCATGCGTAGGTCTCGATTGGTGGCTCTGTCCACTACACCATGGAGGGCGCTGTAGAACCTCTGCCAGGAGATGTCATTCTGCCGTTTAGACATTCCCTTGGTCGAGCATTTCACTTGCAAGTTTCTGCTGTTCCAGTGGTCTGTATTCTCCATGTAGTAGCACTTGGAGCAGAGAGCAATACCACGAGTGCCTTCGAACTCGAGCTTGAACAATCCCGGAGTGCGGTTAGACCATTTGTCCCATGCCAACCAGTCCAGTTTGCAGGCCTCATACTCCGTTCACATCTCTGGGCGTATCACCTCATCGAGGTTGGGGCCTGCTGAGGCGATATAGGCAGAATCGGTGTCCATCTGCAGGTACTCGAAGCTGTCACAAGCTACGTAGCTCGTATACTGCTATACCCACCTGGAAGGGGCGACGAAGCCTTACGGCTCTGCAGTTCGTATGAATCACCGATCTCCTCTAGATCCTCGAGCCATGCACTATGCAAGGCTCTGTGTACTGCTCGTTCCTCCTTAGTGAAGCTCGTGTTGGTATGACATTCTAATGCCTCGATCAGCTTCCCATATGCACTGTTGCCGAGGAGTTTGAAGAGATCAGCCAACAAGGATTTAGTTTTGTCAACATCCCTGGTACAAGGTGCCTCAGTAACAGAGTCTACAAGCCATTCAAAAGGTGTCTGTGAGGTGTAGTCTATAGTGTAATAGATAGCAGTAATCTCTAACCCATTGGCAAGGTACCAATTGAGAGTTGGTGCATACAATACCCTCTTCTTACCAGAGAGTGCACCAACGAGCTCGCTAGTTGTAGACTTTTGTAGACCTGTTTTATCAAGGTATGCAAGCAACTCTGAAGGTATAGCCTCTTCTGGGATCTCACGATGATAGAAGATGGGAGACATCTCCCCGAACATTGGCCATAACACTTTAGGTACCTCAATGTCGACCTCAGCAAACCCGAACCAAGGATCTGCTAGCAGATCCTGCTTAAAGCGTTCAATATCACTGCTTACACGCCTCCCCCACCGTCGTACAGTTTCTTTACCACAAGGCATTGCTTGGGCCATGGTTGACAAATACAGAGCACTTGCATCATAGCCAAGGAGACGTTGACATACTCGCTAACCTTGGCGAATTCGGGTAACCCCAGCCTCGTGATATCTCGTGAACACAATGCTCGGACCACGAACAACAGCAGCCTTTAACATCTCATAAGCTTCCTTGCCTGGAGAGTAAAGGCTAATATCCAGCTCATGTTCAGCAGTACCACGAAGTATGTACTGAAGCGACACACCAGGAAGTGACACTGCATCCTTCAGAATGTCAATACCTCGTTTTGTGTAGAATTCTCGCATCTTCTCTAAGGCTTCAATGAACGGGCTAACATCCAAGTTGTTGTAATATCGCAACCAGTCAGCAAATATCTTCATCCCCAGATCTCTGAAGGTATGCTTACAAGCTTTCCACTCTGACAACTCAAGAATGTAACCACGTTTGAGCTTGGACCACCACGCAGGATAATCAAGTAGTCCAGGATAGTCAAGCTTCTCAGGTGAGTCGAACCATTCATAAGGTAACCAGCTCTTCTGTTGCGTGCAACCGTAGGCTTTGATCCATTTCTCATAAGAAGCCCCTGGGCCGAGGTAGTTGATTACATCGAGAAACCTCAGTTCAGGCGTAATGAGGACTATTGTCTGGCTAGCCTTCTTGGCGACTTTCACTGTTCCTTTGGATGCATTAGTAAGTTCATCCACGAAGTACTTCTTGATGAGGTTCAGGTCGTACCGCCCAGAGTTGAACCCGATCAGGCACCTGGTCACACCACTCATTGATAAGTCGTTTCTGTCGTTTTGGTAAGTTGTCCAAGTCGGCGGGTAGATACTGTGACCGAACCCTTGCATGGATCGTGGAGGCTCGTAGTTGGATCTCCGACATGAACTCTGAGATCACCACTTTGGAGTTAGCATTGCAGAGGTGAGTTGGCGAGCTCGCGCTACCATCTAAGGAGCAGCTGACTGACACCGAGTTTGGTATGTGGGCACTCTCAATCGTGAGACTCTCTGTAGGGTGGGTCTTGATCCCATCTAGAAGGCCTTCAAAGTCATAGACAATAAAGTGTGGGTATGGTACTGTCCGCACATGGTGTGGACGCGTGGCCAGTGTTTTATACAGTACTCCCACTGTACCACATGCGTGCGTCCAGATGCTCTCAGTTTCTCGTCTCTCGCGACCGTCTTGTGGTATCTTTGATCAGCATCCTCACCACACTGGTGTTGTGAACATCCATGCCAGTGACAGCCATGAAACTGGCATACTGTGTCAGTTGTCGGATCATAACCATCTACGGGAGCACCCTCGATCCAACGCTCACCACCGTGACCACACCTTGCATGGTGTATATGAATTCCACGGTTTCTCGACTCATATTCAATCCAACGAGTAGCTGCGGAACTGGCCGGTTGGTAGGGATAGAAGGCCTTCTGGTATCGGAACTGCGGTGCTACTACCTTCTCCCCATGGCAATCGATGGTCGTTTTTCCCTTTGTACATCGGTCAGCATGGCGATGGAGACTACATGCTTGGGTGAACTGCTGTTGACAGTGCCCACAGCTGAAAGTCTGGGCCAGCTTGGAGATGTCCTTAATGAAGAAGGCGTGGTGGTCGCACACTCCTATTGTCATGAGGGTCGGATAGTGTGCAGGTGTCCTGGTCAGATGCCAGCTACCCTCTTCAGTGGGCTCATAAACACGAATCCCTGTCTTCGCAAATAACTCTACCTTGTCCAGCTGGTCTAGGGACGTCTTTGGTACGTCAGCCACAGGCCTGTTCTGGCCATAGAACTGTTTAACAAGCTCTCGTGCAGGAGCTGTACTTCTAACAACACTTGCACACTGCTGGACTACTAGACATCTCCAGAGGCACATGCTATCTTTGTAGGTATCGAGTGCCACCATTCCCTTCCTCCATCGGAGCCAGACCTGGAGGGGGCCTGTCCCTAGCAGAGGCAGGCGGCCGATGACAACCTTTACCTCAACGTTGATTGATCTGACGAATGCCCATGCGGTATTGGGTCAATCGATATTGTCTGGGTCGAGGCGGGCTTGCTCTCTGCCCTCCAACCAAGTCTGGGTCTCTCCTAGTGTATTCATCCAGGAACTTCCTGGAGCATTCTTGTGGAAGAGCATTACCCTACCATCCTCGATGTGGCGGATTCGATAGGTGTGGGTATACCGAAGGTAGAAGGCGTTCTGAATAGTCCGCAGCTTCTCCATGATCCGACCTGTAATGTCTCCTTCTAGCCCTCTGAAGAATACTGTTCGCCGTCCTCTCTCCTCTGTCTCCCTCTCACCACGACGCTCGTTGAGAATATGGTGACCTTCTCGCCTCATACTCCGGGCTAGGGTTTCAGATCTCTCTCCCTTCATTAATCGTCTTCTGATTCGGTGTAGAAGAGGTAGGCATTCTTGTGAATGGCTTGCCATCCGAGTTGCTACAGCTTCGTCTCCTCATACAACTGACGACTCTCACGGATCGGCTGTGCTTTATTGTGAGGGTGCAATGGGTCCTCAGAGGTGAGCGCCGGAAACCCCTTGCTCGGGAGAGTCACTTTAGCCACTCCTCGGCAAGGGTGGGGAGTCGCTTTCGCCACTCCTCGGCATTGGCGTGTGCAATCATCTGGAGCAATCGGCTTTGCGGGCCTTAGAATAGCCTCTAAGACCGAATTGCTTTGCCATCACTTGAAGCTGTGTTACAGTAACCATGATGCAAGGTCTATATATTAGATCTTAAACCTTTCTGGCCATCTTTGAGGGTGTTGCAGTAAGTGGCGATCAGTACCTGTGTGTGGTGTATACCCCTGTGGATGCCTTTCTCTAAATGGGTGTTCAGAACCTATTATGTATGGTGATCAGTACCTGTGGGTGGTGTATATCCCTGTGGATGCATGTCTCTAAATGGGCCTTCAGACCTTATTCTGTGTAGCGATCAGTACCTGTGGGTGGTGTATATCCCTGTCGATGCCTGCCCCTAAATGGGTGTTCAGACCCTATTATGTGTGGCGATCAGTACCTGTGGGTGGTGTATATCCCTGTGGATGCCTGTCTCTAAATGGGTGTTCAGACCCTATTATGTGTGGCGATCAGTACCTGTGGGTGATGTATATCCCTGTGGATGCCTGCCCCTAAATGGGCCTTCAGACCCTATTATGTGTTGCGATCAGTACCTGTGGGTGGTGTATATCCCTGTGGAGACCTGTCTCTAAATGCGTGGCATGACACGTTTAAGTTCTTCCATAACTAAACTGAACTTTCTCCTGTCACAGACCTTCTTGTGGTTCATTCTGTTGGAATGTTTACGAACTCTGCATGCTTTACATAGTCCACAGTCTGTATAAATACCTGCCCCGCATCCTCTGCACGGCTTCGGCTCAACAGCATCCTTCTGAATCTGAACATTGTGTGTCGCGCAATATTCTCGAACACAGTTCATTAAGCATCGAACAGGCTTACCTCGCATACGCCAATTGCATGTATTCTAATGCATGTTTGATAAAGTCTATATCAAGGTCTTAAACCTTGGGCTGATGGGTGTAGGGCCTGGGTATCTTGTATGTATTTGTGGTTCTCCAGGACAGCGGGGTCCACACGGGAGTTTTATATTGTTGGCCATGGCCATTTGTCTAGATGGAAATCCAGTTGTCTAAATGGAAATCCAGTTGAGGGAGGTGATCAGGGAGGTGGTATTTTTCTACTACCGGTTATACTACTACATGAGATGTTGACTGCCAGATGGCAGACGGCATATAACAGGTGCAGACGATTGAACGACTAGTGGCAGGTGATCGGTATGGGATAACGTCAGTTGCCCTTTCAAGAAAGGTGAGATAAAATATCAATATGATTTACCTAGAACTGATACGCACCTAGTCATTACTGACGCAGTCTAAAATAATGTAGGTGCATAGCGATAAAGAACTACCCGTAAGATGCACATATGTGTGCCAATGAGCCTTATGAAAATAATACTCAAATCAGTTCCATCAACCTTCGATCAACACTACCTGTGCAAGATACATGTTTGTTATCCATGTACGCAAGTTGCTAATCGATTCTCTTAGTAAATGAAGATGAGTGTGTGTATTTGAGGCGCGGCTATAGCGGGCAGCTGGAGGACATATTACATATTACAGTACCAGCAAAGAATATGTTTAAAGAACCGTCATTTGATGACACCAGATACTGATTCATACGCCACTTAAAAATAATCAAGTGCACGTGTGAATAGCCACATATCATTATAGAGCAAGGCTACACATGCTTCCCTCAATGTCCAATGAGGTTCTCTAAGGTGGACCATACGGTATATTAAGATACACCAAACAAAGGCCACCAACCTTTGTTTCTGATACTAAATGTCTTAGAATATGGTGGTATAGTTTAAGCTTACATACCAGGATGATAAAAAGCTTTCATGTTCCTGTTATAGTTGTGTTTGCATTGATTAGCATTTTGCTAACATCATTAGCCCTCCTACAGCACTACTATAGAGTGCGCATTGTATCAGTGAATGCACACAATGGATTGGCAAATCCAGCAAGTCTCTCTTATCCATATGATACACATTAGTTATTGATCATGAGCTTTCCCGGATTCTGCTGCATAATTGATGGATTTTCCCCATATTTTCTTCAACTATAGATTTACTTTTCCTATTGTGAACAAGCTTGCTGTGTAGCTCTGTGCCTCTTTTTGCTGTGGTTAAGACCTTTTGCTCTAAAGTCAATAATTCTTACTTAATGAGGTATTGGCCATTTCATTGAGGAGTGTTAAAGGGGAACACAAGAAGGGTCACCATCGTTTGCATAAAATACGCAGTTCTATTGTAGATCCCACATTTAAGCTACTGTGTAAAGCTTATTCCCGACATTTATACATAAATCCGAGTAAAATGGTGTTGAAAAACGCTATGTTACTATAATTGTCTGCGAGTTATTACACCTATGACGTCATAGGTTGAATCCCATCCGACACGAACCATAATAACGGCACTCTGAAGACATGAGTGCATGCATTTGGATGGTGATATCTCTATCGGTGATAATGCTATCGATATCATTTATATATGTACAGATTGAAGAGATTAAGACGCGTATCACACTATCGCAAATTTATGGAATGTATTTGTTATTTTCACACATTAATTGCCGAACCGTAAGATGGCCATTTTCTATGAAGATACCTGCCATTTACATTAACATTACACAATCTCAGGAAGTTTTTAGGCTAGTATGAAAACATAAGTACCTAAAGATGGACTGGATGTATGTACAAACTATTTAAACTCTCATATTAATAGATGAAACTGTAATAACATTATCTGCCGTAGCCCCAGTGAGAGTGTTGATTCAATAGTGGCAATTATATTGAATTGCCTATACTATCGCGTCATTCATTTATCTCAAGATCAAAACTTCATGTCAAAATTGGCACCACCAGAGAAATCAGACAATGGACTGTTAGTATATATTCCTCAACATTTCCGCAAATATAGTTTATAGATTCCTAAAACCGCTGAAGAAAATCCCCTTATAAAAACGCAATTCGCAATTTTGTTGCGATAGTTTACGTTACGGTCTGTAGATTCATTTTATACACAGTAGTATAGAGGTTCTGGTGATTCCCTTTAACACTCACTCTCGTCTGCAGATGTTCATCAGCGCTTTCATTGTGTCACTTGTCCAGGATTTCACTTAGAACTATTGAATGCAGATCGTGATTCTGTAATAGACTTATACTTTATCTAAGAACGTCAGACGCTTATCTATTCCCTCGTATTGTGATCGATATACAGATCAAGTTATGTTAGATTAGGCACTCCTTATAAGCAAAGACAATTCTAGCCATGGTTTGCGTTTGTTCAAAATATTGGCTGATGCTGATGCAGATGGCAACGTCTAGAAATCGATGGCGACGTCAGAATATTTAGTTCCGGTAGTAACTAATAAATCAAAATGCATATACATGGAAATGATGTTACATAAGCAACGAAAACGCTAAAGCAAAATCTGTGATCCACGCCATGTTGAATGTCGAGATCAGATCTGTCACTCATGAAATAGCGACACAGAACTATTGCCGTCATAATAAACAATTATGTCACAGGTATATTGACATCACAATCAAAATGAATAATGAATGGCATAGCTAGCTCCGCCATGAACATTGAAAAGGCTGCCAAGTGTATGTATTGCATGAGTTTGATGAATTTAATATCTAAGAAACATAATATCCTGAAAATAATTTGCCAGAGCGTAGTTGCTGCCATCGTCAGCAACAACAATCAGTCAAACTAGTTTCTAAATTGCTTACTTATATAATTACCTTGAATGTGGGATTCTGCGATTTCATGGGTGAACGTATATAAATTGAACCACACAAACGCACCCCACAGGCGGAACTTAAGTAGAAATTTACGGAGCATAGTTAGAAACGAATCCCTATTGTACAGCTTCTAACAGACAACATCACGTGACAGTATCTACCATGAAACAGAGTATCTTGACAATCCCTGAGTGTTTCTTTGTGGACTATCTGCAATACACCTCGTCGGCGTATTTATGAGTTGATTATGCTACCTTTGGTAAGCAACGTTTTCAAGATATTTCATACAGAGTATCATACATCTGATGTACATATATCCAACGATAATCCAAGATTATCATGTATTTATATTGTTCTGGCATATGACAACAATACCATGAAGGAAACGAATACTATGACTTGCAGATTGTGACAATTTAAGTACATGGGAGATTAACGGTGGGCATATAGTCCAATGTCCAATGGATACACCTGCTTTCTTTCTGCTTGACAAATAGGTTGTCCACTGTCCGCGTACCTTAGTAAGGCCCTGATTTCCAATTGCTGTCTGACTATTGCCATTTCGATAATGTAAAGCATACCGTATACATATGATACACTGGGTGAGAAGCTCCTTCCAGAACAGTATGAAGTGTTTAAAATGTGTGATTAGTTGTTTTCCGCGCTACCATATATAATGTATATAAAGAGTAGCAATGCCGAAGGGAAGGTTAAACACACACATTCAATTTCTCTCCTAAACACGCTCTTGATTAAGCATATTAAACCTTCAAAGCAAACGCCACCTATGTCAGTGTCCTCGAAACCACAATGCCAGTGTATGTCAATGCGATGTCAATACGATGTCAATGGGATACGAATGTTTCCTTTACCATCGAGGCACCCATCCATTCATAGCAAGGAAATAAACCCGTGAATAGGGTAGACAATGCCTTTAAATGACACATCGATATATTGATAGCAGTCGCCTCACGGGTCGCCGCATTAGTTCACTGGTACTGTTGCATTAGATGAAGATGATGGACCTTTCCAGTCTTAGCTATGTCCCGCCCATCACTAGCTAACCTCCAGTCACACCTCGCTCGTGTTGAGATCGATCGATCCCTGAACTCACTGACTGTCAATTTCCAGAAAGCTATACATGTACGCTGTTGAATATTTTGAAACTAATTTGACTGGGTGCTGTTGCTGCCTATGGCACCAAACAGCTTCCGGTCAAATTAGTTTCACAATATTCAACACAATGGTTATTAAACGGTAAACAAACACAACTCGTACACCGTGTCGGACAATTACACGTTACAGACAAATTGTTTCAAGTCATTCATAGCTTACAGATTATGACGTCCGCCTAACGTGACGTGGTTGATTATGATGTCATATGATTGCCTGAGGAAATGGATTCAGATTCAGATTGTTTTAAATCAGTTGTTACATGGCTACAACGACATGGAAATTACAATCTATACTATGCTACATACAGCCACAAATTTCACACACCCTATAAAATATCGATATCACTGCGGTAATAGATCAACATACCTGGCTGACAGCGGCAGGACTATGCTATGTGTCAATGTATCACAAAAAAGCTCTCAAATAGAGTTGTATAATGCGTATGCATATCTATATTTCAATCTTAAGCCAAACTGTCGCTTAGCCTGTCCCTGTAGCGTGGCTGTGTTTCTATCTATCAGCATCTGTCAGTTCGCTGACTTCACTTTCAATAATGCTTCAAATTGACCGTCAATCGGTTTCATTAGAATTACTACTCATGCTTTAACAAGATAAGTCATAAAATACTTTAATATAATCTTTGTCTCCAGTTAATTAAAGAGGGTAATTTGTGCGACCTTCCGGGCCAATGGAATAATAATGATTTTGAAACAATGATTGACACGAGTCCAAGACTGCACATCGTCACGCAACATTTATGGTGGTGGTAACCATTCTTGAAGGTTGCCACCTGATGCTGTATGCTTTTCATCAATTAATGCATACATTGTTAGAACATGTTTGAATTAAACTAGCGAAACGTTGAATACGATATATACGCGTGCCATGTCAAACAATGCCACCGCATGATAATCACGCATCTCAAAATTGTCATTCAAATCCTGCGTTCAGCCATTTATATACGCGCGCACATATGGGCAAACAGCCCAACATATACTCCTCACTATTGTCATGCAATATTCGTCTTGTTATTTTACCGTATTTACAGACATCACTGGCGTACCTTACGTCACTATCATAATGCTGCATGCATCACACACATGACACTGGTCCAACAAGAATGGTGGAAAGGTCCGACTGCAACCATGTTATGTTTTTGATACGTTCAATTTAATAAACGTTATGGTGATATTGTTGAAGCTAATTTGACTAGGAAACTTCCACCTTGAAGTTGAGACACTGGGATTCATTTCTCAAAATGCTAACATGAGACGGGTATAGTTCGAGATGAATCCATCTATACTTGCAGATCAATCACTCAATCAATTGATTAATCTGGCGATCGATCGACCGACCCTGCTTGAATGCGCACGTGAGTGCTTGAGTGAGTGCATGCACATGTGCGGCTTGCATGCCTGTTTGTGATACTGTGTGAGGATATCGTCTCTATCTTAGTAGTATGTCAATCCTTGATGTTCATATAACATCATTGTATTTTGTTACGTCACACTGTGATTCTTTCTCCATTTACCATAACAGTGAAATGCCAATTTCACAACAGATACTTGTAATTTCCGATGAATGCAATGCCTAAAAATAAGAAACCAGCGCCTCTCTCCAACTTGATGACAATTGTCCACTTTCACAGCATTACACTATTTTCCCAAATGTGACGAGATCCCGTCAAAACCATCTGCACGCCCCATCGCTGGGGGTGAATCTAGCTTTATGATTGAAGAGTTTGCTCTTACAGAATTTACTTGAACATGCTATAGAGCTGCAACAAGGTGAACAGCACTGCTAGCAAATCATTTCCTTCTGATTCTGGTTTGACTTGATCAGTAAATGCTGTGTTTACAAGAGGGAGTCTAACCAGACGTAATTCCATATCAGAACAATCCACATGATGATGGAATAAAAGACTCTGCTGTCTTTTGATACTATCACATGCATGTGACATGTTGATTTCCATGTTGTAGACATTGTATTGCATTAATATAATTATGGATGTTATCATACGTTGTGATCAGACTATGTCGGTGCAAATGTATTCTCTGTTAAACTTGCTATGCCAATTTCTCATAAAGCAGCCAATTTTGTTTAAATTACCTTAGGATCCTCAGAAAGGACAAGTGGAGAAGATTGAATTTCAATCATTTTTAACATTTTAAACCACTAATTTGCAGAATCTTATATTCAAGGTGAAGATATTCGTACGCTATTAGATATATTGATTTATTCTAATTTATCTATCACACTAACAGCTCCAAGTCGGCATAGTTTCAAAACAATCATCAGTATCTTCACCCAATTGTTAAATAATGCAATTGCCTATTTGCGGTTTGATTCACATGAGCAACTAATACAACAAAACAGACTCCATTTGGCGGCATAGCATTACAAGTGTCAAGGAGCTAAAATATGGAACTAGTTGTATTAGCAAGCTCTAATCCTGTTATCAAACTTGACATAACCCAGCTGCATCGTCTAAGAGCAGAGCAGACACCCACACCTAATCATGTTATCAAACTTGACATAACCCAGGTGCATCGGCTAAGATCAGAGCAGACACCCACACCTAATCATGTTATCAAACTTGACATAACCCAGGTGCATCGTCTAAGATCAGAGCAGACACCCACACCTAATCATGTTATCAAACTTGACATAACCCAGGTGCATCGTCTAAGATCAGAGCAGACACCCACACCTAATCATGTTATCAAACTTGACATAACCCAGGTGCATCGTCTAAGATCAGAGCAGACACCCACACCTAATCATGTTATCAAACTTGACATAACCCAGGTGCATCGTCTAAGATCAGAGCAGACACCCACACCTAATCATGTTATCAAACTTGACATAACCCAGGTGTATCGTCTAAGATCAGAGCAGACACCCACACCTAATCATGTTATCAAACTTGACATAACCCAGGTGCATCGTCTAAGATCAGAGCAGACACCCACACCTAATCATGTTATCAAACTTGACATAACCCAGGTGCATCGTCTAAGATCAGAGCAGACACCCACACCTAATAATGATATCAAACTTGACATAACCCAGGTGCATCGTCTAAGATCAGAGCAGACACCCACACCTAATCATGTTATCAAACTTGACATAACCCAGGTGCATCGTCTAAGATGAGAGCAGACACCCACACCTAATCATGTTATCAAACTTGACATAACCCAGCTGCATCGTCTAAGATCAGAGCAGACACCCACACCTAATCATGTTATCAAACTTGACATAACCCAGGTGCATCGTCTAAGATCAGAGCAGACACCCACACCTAATCATGTTATCAAACTTGACATAACCCAGGTGCATCGTCTAAGATCAGAGCTGACACCCACACCTAATCATGTTATCAAACTTGACATAACCCAGGTGCATCGTCTAAGATCAGAGCAGACACCCACACCTAATCATGTTATCAAACTTGACATAACCCAGGTGCATCGTCTAAGATCAGAGCAGACACCCACACCTAATCATGTTATCAAACTTGGCATAACCCAGGTGCATCGTCTAAGATCAGAGCAGACACCCACACCTAATCATGTTATCAAACTTGACATAACCCAGGTGCATCGTCTAAGATCAGAGCAGACGCCCACACCTAATCATGTTATCAAACTTGACATAACCCAGGTGCATCGTCTAAGATCAGAGCAGACACCCACACCTAATCATGTTATCAATCTTGACATAACCCAGGTGCATCGTCTAAGATCAGAGCAGACACCCACACCTACTCATGTTATCAAACCTGACATAACCCAGGTGCATCGTCTAAGATCAGAGCAGACACCCACACCTAATAATGTTATCAAACTTGACATAACCCAGGTGCATCGTCTAAGATCAGAGCAGACACCCACACCTAATCATGTTATCAAACTTGACATAACCCAGGTGCATCGTCTAAGATCAGAGCAAACACCCACACCTAATCATGTTATCAAACTTGACATAACCCAGGTGCATCGTCTAAGATCAGAGCAGACACCCACACCTAATCATGTTATCAAACTTGACATAACCCAGGTGCATCATCTAAGATCAGAGCAGACACCCACACCTAATCATGTTATCAAACTTGACATAACCCAGGTGCATCGTCTAAGATCAGAGCAGACACCCACACCTAATCATGTTATCAAACTTGACATAACCCAGGTGCATCGTCTACGATCAGAGCAGACACCCACACCTAATCATGTTATCAAACTTGACATAACCCAGGTGCATCGTCTAAGATCAGAGCAGACACCCACACCTAATCATGTTATCAAACTTGACATAACCCAGGTGCATCGTCTAAGATCAGAGCAGACACCCACACCTAATCATGTTATCAAACTTGACATAACCCAGGTGCATCGTCTAAGATCAGAGCAGACACCCACACCTAATCATGTTATCAAACTTGACATAACCCAGGTGCATCGTCTAAGATCAGAGCAGACACCCACACCTAATCATGTTATCAAACTTGACATAACCCAGGTGCATCGTCTAAGATCAGAGCAGACACCCACACCTACTAATGTTAGTTAAGCAATGTAGCATTAATGCGGTTTCAGCTTAGTCCCGCAAGTATGTTATTGACGAGTAAGCTCATCTCGATACTATTTATAGCGATCCGATATGCATGTGTATCTGAATAGCGGCATTGCGAATCATTTTGCAGACACATAAAGCATTATATGTCATCATAGCTTTCAACTGTCAATATCAGTCTTTGTCATGGTGTCAATGATTCCTAGTGTTTTCTAGACTGCAATCGATTAAGCAGGCACTGTCCAACACTGCACTTGATTTGGTAGCATTAGATAGAGCAGCATATGCAATTTAACTATGCCAGTTATATCGAACTCCTATTTTTTAAAATGAGCAACACGGTTCGCCATTGAAGATTTTATTATGGAATACATAATGTCACTTTCACAATGTCGTGTTGATATTAATCAAAATAACGCTTCATTTGCAGTACGATGGCATACACTGATAGCATGCAGTGTAGGTGATGATAGGTCCATACCTAAAATAGTGCCACATAGACAGCATCACAGGACCACGTCAGTATCTACAGCAAAATTCATAAGGGAACTATTATATTGGAGTATTGGTGCATCAGGCTCCTGAATTGGCGACAGTTCAACATTCAATTAATGTAAGTGAATTGTGACAATTTAGCACAATTTAGCACAACTGGAGTGAGCCCGGTCACATGTAATCAACCCGATTCTAGTCAACAGACTGATACCGACAAGCAATATCACAAAAGCAATATCCATATAGACACCGTATTAATATATTATTTTTCATAGCTGGACAGGCTCCCTCCAGCGAATATTTTGTACATTCTCAAGTTGTAAGATTCATTCTCGTGTATGGCTTATTAAATTAAACTTAGTTAAAGGGTGAACGAATGGTCTCCACTTTTAGCAGCACCTTAACCAGGCCAAATTCTATTAATGATCTTGACCATATAAGAAAGTACAATGTATGACACCAGTCATTACATCCATGACTCAATGGGCACAGGACCATCATGATTTACCGACAAGCACAACAGTATGAAAAGCGCTCATAGTCACCTGTCCAAATTGACGTTTCCTGAAATAGCTCCTGTCAATATCTGCTATTGTTAGTGTTTTAACAGATGTATGCGATACTAACCTCCATAGTTCTCGAAAGACAGCCCGGTGTACTCATAGTGAAGCGGAGCTTTTGGAAACACCATGCCAAAACATTTCAGTAGTTGCCGGACTACAGTGAAATAAATACGTGCAATACATGGTTTCAGAACAGCGAACGTGTATCCTGAATCCGCAATCGTAGCTATACGATATCCTACCACACAATACTACTTCTGTCTGCCCATCTGATGGAACATGCGGTTGATACAACAGCGATTGTGCTGGTACCAAGAATAATTGCGCCAAAATATGTTGGTAGCAAAACGGTGGACATATTTAACCATTGTAGGATAAGATCTGGTACATTATGTCCAGTATTTTCTTACACCTGGGCGCTGGAAGAATGCCATATATTATGCATACACTCACGCAGAAAGTGTCTATAGTCCGCTATCTGTCAAATAAACATACTCACATAGTATCTTGCAAGATAATATTTATATATCCATACCTGTATTACGAGACAATATTCCCATCTTGATTGACACCATTAGGGTGTTGGCAGGTACAGTGTTCTTGACCTGGCGTCTTTAAGTCGTCGCCCATAGCCTCGGAGAAACAAAATATGCAGTCGTGTCACCCTTGCACGTAGTTCGCAGCTAGAAGATGTTGTCGAGTTGGCGAGTTGCACATTGTTCATTTTGGAAAAGGTTTTTGCAGTAAGATGTTGATGTTTTACCGAGAAATTCAATGTGAACACCTGACAAGGTGCAAGACAACATACATTCATTTGCTACTATGGCGGACATTTTGGAATGGTGTATTACATAACCGGCACTTTGATGTTTAAGAGAACATTTCAAGGATCGCATTATCCACCTATGCCCAAAATGCCCATGCGGGGTTTCATAGTCATGGCAAACAAGTATATGGGTTACAAAGTAGAAACGCAATAAATAATGCAATTTATATATTGGCATGTATGAAAACTAGGCCATCGTAATGGCAACGACAATGGGTAGCCATCGCCTACTTTCATTTTTCCCTGTCCTTATCGATTAACCATTGGATAAAGTAATAGCCATTGTGGCGTCCTGACAGTGTTCCCTACCTGTAAACGTGCGTGCTCTCCCAGCGAACTTAGAAACAAGCGATAGATTTCCCAGAAATCCGATACTGTTTCTGAAAATATAAACGAGACTCATAAATACGTTCTGGAAGTATATAATGGATTCTACTACTTGATTTCCCACACTTTTATTCATGTTTTCCTAATGACGCTATACGCATTGCTTGATGTTACTCACTTGTATTCATGTTTTCCTAATGACACTATAAGCATTTGCGACACGGCCATTCCGTGTCCACACCAGCTCACTCCCCCCTTCTCTCTATCCACCCCTCCCCTAATCTCTCCCTCACATCTTCGTACCACAACCACATTCCTCTGTCTCCGAGTCTCTGTCTCCTTCCCTCTCACTCTCTCTCTCTCTCTCTCGTCCTCGTTTTCTCTCCCTCCTCCTCCATCCAATTCTTGCCCTCCCACACCCTCCTCTATCTCCGCTTCTCTCTGTCTCCTTCCCTCTCACTCTCTCTCCCCCTCTCTTTTTCTCACCCGCCTCCCTCCCATCCTTCCCCTTCCAGCCCTCGACTCGCTCTCTCCGTCTCTCTCCCCCTCTTTTATTCTCTGACTCTATCACCCCTCTCTCTCTCTCCATCCCTCCCTCTTTCACTCCCTCCCCCCCTCTCTCTCACACACTTTCTCTCTCTCTCTCTCTCTCCCTCCCTCCTCTCTCTCTCTCTCTCTCTCTCTCTCTCTCTCTATCTCCCTTCCCCTTGTGTGCTGTATTGATTGCATTTATACTCGAATTGTGTAATTGGTTGCGAGCTTATTCGCTCAAGGGACCAATGAAATCTCTATCATAACTTGAAGTACAACACGTAGTTTCTATGTTATTTTGTTGGTGTATTTTGGATATTCACCTCGTTTGCCTTGTGTAGTGGCAATGCGCCTCTAGAGGTAACACCTAGGATGATTGGAATATGTCCATCAATTTGCCTCTAGTGCTATTAAAATAGTGACAATGTAACAATCACATGTGTATCGACAGCTCATCCCTAACACATTCGTCACACGCATTCCTAACACAACACAGTACGATTGCAGTGCCTCTAATTTCTTTGGGGAGGGATTTAAATTATTGATTTAATGTTACTCATAGATAGAATTGTCAGCGTTAATCAATGCGCAAACCCGAGAAAGCACTCACCTCACAGGTCTATACCTACTCAGCCACATATGCTGTTCATCTAAAAGTTGTAGCAGATGACAATTGTAGCAGAAGGCAAATATCTAGTTGTGTAGCAGATGCTGTTTTTTATGCATTACTCTGTCTGTTTGCTGGCATATTAACTGGTAAATACACATTACACCGCACCGAATAGGCATCACGCACGGATTGCGATTAGTCAGAATAGATATCACATCCACGGTATTGCCCATAAATGTCTGAGATAATGAAAGCTCGCTCTGATTAAATCTGCATTAATGAGATGGGTTGTCATAAATAACATGACCTCAGAAGCAAGATGGTAGTATGTAAAGGCAGCCATTATCTGGTACTTGTGCAAGCTACTACGCATATGCAATGTTGCTCTGCAGTGATGCGTGTCTGAACTATGCATGACGAATAATCAGTCGCATGATATACCGATGTATGTTTTAGTATGCATATGCTAACGAGTATAACCTGGATATTCATCAGTTAATTGATTCTTACTAAATAATAGTCCATCACCCGTTCTTAGCGTCTCACGCCGTGTTATATCTCCCAATGATGTGGAGATTCGATGTAAGACGGAGAAAGCTAGTGTAAATGGATGATAGCGAGACCATTATCCAGTCAAGATGCGCAGAAGATGGAGCATTATCAACAGACTAGTGGTCATTTAGCGTGAGGCTTAATAAATGGATGTACACTCATGTTTCTTGAATGGACGGATTTTGGAATGCCTACCTTCTCATGAACATGGACATTTTGGTGGAAATGTAGTGCAAAATCAATCGTCCAATTGAGAATTAGGTAATCTGTATCCTTACTGGCGAATGCTGAACTGAGCTTTGCAATGGTTTGGAGAAATATTAATGTGCAGGTCATTGTGATTATGGAGGGATTCGCTTTGTCACTTAAACATTTGTTGGCTTAATCATGTGCCATTTGTTAGTTGATGTCACCATCACAGAATGTCAGTCCATCACGAAAGTGCTAATAGTCTGCCCACGCACGTGTATGAATTGCATGTTTTAGTGAATTCCCAATTTATTAAATATTATGTTGAGTATTTTGAAACTAACGTGACTGAGCACAGTTGGTCCATATGGCACCAATAGCTCCTAGTCAAAATTGTTCTGAAGTAATCCACGGCATCCAACTAATAGTTCTATTAGATTCTAACTAAAAAGCATTGTATTGACGAATGTCAATTTGTAGGCCAAGTTAACCCCTCATGTGTCAACAGCGCCTCAAAGTGCTCAAAATAATACGTGATATGTCAAATAAACATTGATATTAGAAGACAAATTGTTTTGTAAATTCACCTCTGACATTTTTACCGGCTTGAAATTTAAAGGGTTGAATGTCAAGAAAAGGCTAACTTTGGCTTACCGGGCCTTACCCAATATAGATTTGCAAGTTAAGAGAAGAGCATTTTGAAAATTTACCACTGGAATAAGTGGCTGGCTCGGTTACCAGTCATTACACTGGTTAATTTATTTTCAAAAATACTCTGCTCTTGGCCTGCTCATTGACACGCCTCAAGACCACTGCAAAGTTGGTTTGGTCCGTTTGACCAATAAAAGGTTAAGTTGACGCAAGAGGGGGGTAATACGGTTTTTGATGGTTAGACTCTTGAATGACTGGCTCGATAACATGATAAGTCATTTCAGTTGTGAATTTTCAAAGATAGTACTCTCGTGGGCTGCACATCGATAATCAAAAAACAATTATTTTGATGTTCTTGGAAAATTTCGATATTAAATCTTAAATCTGCGTATATTCTCACCTGAGTGGTATCAAACCTAAGTAATGACAATTAAGATATATGTCAGCGCATCATTTAGGTCATAATGGCATTGCCACAAACACTGATACCATTAATTAGGTCGCATTGGCTGAGATCTGGACTCATGCAGAGACGTTGATGTCATCCTGCCTGAATCGTCATCGAGGTTATTACATTTATTTTAGAGGAAATCGTCCAGTTTCGCCTACTACTATTTTATTAAGAGAAGCCAAAAGAACTGATGTGCGTGCGTGCGTGCGTGCATGCGTGCGTGCGTGCGTGCGTACGTACGTGTGTGTGTTTGGGTGTGTGTGGGTGGGGGGGGTTATCTGACAATTCTCAGACGTCGCAGACTGTGTGATTGTCATATTTAAATTCAATTTAATTGCTTGTTGTATATATATATATATATATATACATATATGTACGGGCAGTACAAACGGTTCTAATAAAATTAATGTGTAATGTGTTTCTATCGTGCGATGCCCACAAACGTATTCAATCTAATGCGATATTGCTAATTTCAAGTAATTTGACAAACACATCACTGTATTAACAAAAGTAAGCATTGGAATCAATACATCCTAATTTGATCTTAACTTGAATCGTGGACAGTCCTGCACAATCTCGGTAGAATAATTTAACTAACTGTCTTAGTTATGACCTACAACTAGCTGCTAAAGTAAGCTTCTTACGACCTACCCATTGGCTGGAGTAAGAATTATCAAAGCAACGAGCTGCAGACAACTTGACCCGGCGCCATGCTTAAAGCATGCCAATGAGAGTCCATTACTACCATATGCTTGCGATTTAATTTGGCCCTCTTATGCAGGGTGAAACTGCATGCCAGCCTCCTTAGTCTAATAAATTACAATGTTGCATATACGCACTGGTGGAATGGAGTAAATATGCATTAAGAAATAGTTGCAATGTTATTGAACATGTATTGTGAAATATAGTAATGGGTGGATTATAAATGTATAATTCTCGTCTATTATGCTTCATATATCCATCATCCCGTCCACCACTTTGTTCCTCTGTCTGTCATCCTATGCAGACATGTGCTTGATCTTATGATTATCTATGCCTAGTATTCTTACCCATCATTCGGTTCGCTGATGCAGATAGTTACCTCAGTAACCTCTTGGAAGGTTACGCCATCAAGGGGCATGAACTGACAACCGCATATGGCTATAACATGATCATATCTAATTTTCGTCAACCAGATAATTTGGACATCAATGCGCACTGCCACCTCCAGTTGAGTGGCCGAGCGCAACATGACACGTTCACGTCCAGTCAGCGCATTGACATGGGGAACCCTGAGTAGAGATGGTGGTTACTGTACAAATTCCTACAACATTGCTATTGGATCCTTCTAGCCACTCAACATGGCATATATTTTGTAATTGGACACAAACTGGGCGATGTTACGCCGAAACTCACGTTCAACTGATGGCATTTACCTAATTCAGACTACAAGACAGTGATTACTTGATTGTGGATTTACCAAATGTGCCCCATCCACATGCGACCCTCAGAACAAAGATCCAATGCCAAAGCCGATCTCTTTTCAAACTAACCAACGCTATGACATATTGAGGAGATGGCTATGGTTGACCTCAACGGTTCGCCAAACGAAGCCCTAAGTGAAGCCTTACTTCGTGTAGAGAAGTCAGCTGCTA
This sequence comes from Chaetoderma sp. LZ-2023a, assembly GCA_034401795.1. NCBI lineage: Eukaryota > Metazoa > Mollusca > Caudofoveata > Chaetodermatida > Chaetodermatidae > Chaetoderma > Chaetoderma sp. LZ-2023a. Next base: position 22,063,675 of record CM067372.1, read on the forward strand.
GCAACACCAGTGCAGCCAGGCATACCAACCATATGAAATCCTACGTTGATGATCCACTTGTTACAAAGATATCTGAACAACAGCAAATACTGACTACGCTTTTATCAAAGCAGCCTAGCGAACGCCAGATTGAACTAAAACAGAATCACAATAAGATCCTGAGGCAAATCAGTGACGCTTGAAACAACGTGCCATCAAAGGGTGGATTGTATGCTAACTGATTGGCGAAAAATGTTCAGAACAAACAAAATATTAAATATCAGCAATCCACAAAAAATCACTTGCTGTACATAACTCTGAAGGCTGAAAACATCAAGGTATGGCTCATGGATCAATTCACAGACACAGAAGATGAACGACTAGGCACGTTTGAAGGCCAACCACGGCCCATGCAAAAGCCTATCATAAAGATTTTAATTATCTCCGATAACCAAGGATATTTTTATTGCGACCACTGACATATCTAAATATGAGGACGTTTCTCTGGCAGATGCTTTCTTGGATACATATGTATGGCACACGACCCTATTTTATGAATTAGTCTTGTTCTTCCAACGCGGGCTACTACCTACGATACAAGTTGCAATAATTCTCTGATAACGCAGATCTCTAGGACAGTATTGGGCCGACGTTTATTGGCTGACGACAGAGCCATTAACTTGCGCTATCAGGGTTTGGGCTGGTAAATGTATGTCAATAGCTTGATTGGATTTTACAGACTTAATATTAATAAAATATTTCCTACCAGCGCGTAAACGATTATCGACGTTTGCAGCAAATAGAACGCTGTTATCAACATCTAAGCGCGTTCACTAGCCAGTAAGCTAGCACCCACCTCGATACTGATCTATTCTCGAGGCTCGAATTTCATCCACTTTGCTCAGAGAATTTCAGAACAATTATTGATTTTAGAATGCCATTCTCTATTTACCGAGACACGCTCCAGTTTGCCAGCGATAGGTGAAGAAAAGTGCATACACTCGCTATAAGAGTTGCTCTTGTGATTATACTAAATAATAGATGATGATGAAGACAAGATCATCATCATCACCACCATCATCATCATCATCATCATCATCATCATCATCATCATCATCATCACCCTCACCTTCATCATCAGCATCATCATCACCATCATCACCACCATCATCATCATCATCATCATCATCATCATCATCGTCATCGTCATCGCCGAATGCGTCGTCGTCGTCGTCGTCGTCGTCGTCGTCGTCGTCGCCCCCGTCGTCATGCAACCACGTTTGAGGCTCATAAAATTGTTCAAGCTAAATACATAAATAGATAGGGAAATGGTTCTAACAGTTTCTGGCGGAAACAATGGTCTGCCCAATGGCACGAGGCCCATCAATTCATAAACAGATATATACAGGTGTATGATATATATATCAGGGAACAACTCTATGACCGATACGATGATATTCACCAAGCCATAAGATAGTTACACGGGATCGCGGTGTATTAGGAAACAGTGGCAGTGCATTGCACCTAGATGGCACACAAATGGGGGCAGTGCGACCTTTGCTAAAACTGGCATAATGCATAATAGATAGGGAGATCCGGATCGATCCCTGTTAGTAATGTTGTGTCTTTCTATCCTTTTCAATACTTAAGACCACTGTACCTTAAAGATTCAAGTTGATACCCATTGCCAAGAATGGGAGCTGCCTGGCAGGACAATGTACACAATGCACAGTTTATATGATACTGGTTGACCTGTATAAATACACAGCCTCATATCTGTCTTTTCTCTTTCATTATTTTGTCAGTTTCTCTCGGGAAATCGACAATATACACTATCAACAAAATGGGACAGAAAAACAGTTTCTACCTGGTCAAATGATGCCAATATAGTAAACCTTCTGAACAATATTTATGCTGACCATGGCATCCAGAGCCCTTAGTGAGGACTGATAGGACAACCCGTACCGAACCTATTATATGCAAATTGTGACTGGGTGGGAACTGAAGCTTATTAACACAACACTAACAATAGCATTACGTGCAGACGCAATGCACTATTATCTTAACAAATCATTTTAGGATCTTGGCACAGACTGACCGGACAATCCCTGCTGATCTGACGTTAGTAAACGGTGCCTGAATGAGAAGTGTGGAGTGGCAAATTATATTGAATAGTAAGGGTTATAGAGATCTGTACTGTACAGCAGGCATAGCCACACCTTTAAACTCTCTAAACAGTTTAATATACACCGTCTTCACTTAAGGAGTTCCAGAGGTGTATCTCTTTGTTACAGATGGTGTGTTGGCACAGCGATGTGTTGCAGTGGAATTGCTGTACCTTGAGCCCACGAGCGTTTGTTATCTTGGAGTCTTCACGCCCGTTACCTGAAAGGTCTGTGTTGTATTTGGAATACTTGAACGTTTCGATCATATCAGCGCAGATCCTTTTGTATTATATTGATGGTAGTCTAAGAGAGCACAACCTGTCTTTACAGGACACATCTTTCATACCGATCACCAATTTAGTAGCACATCTTTACACATTTTCGATCAGGAGTATGTATTTGATTTGCCGTGGGCACCAGACAAAGTTTACATATTCAGCAGCAGCCATGTACGTGACTTGTAATGAGAATGTTTGTTTGTCTTGATACCGACAAGAATGCTTGATTAAACCAACCATTTGGTTCGCGTTATTTACAGATAGTTCAATCTGTTTGTCGAAGATGCGATTGTTGTTCATATGGTCAGCCAGATCCTTTATATCGCTGGTCACCTGCACTGCAACATTGAGGCCGCCAGCCACTGGCATTCTGTATGTGAATTCAGGGTGACTCGTTCATAATCTTAAGACTTGCCATTTCTGAGGGTGGAATGCCAGTAACCAGTTTCTGGTCCATGATTCTAGTGCATTGATATCAAGCTGCAGGATCCTGTAATCTGTAGTGTATGTTACTGACCGATATAATTTGGTATCGTCTGCAATTAAACAGCTTAACAAAACTACCCAGCTAATGCAGCTTACTGGGCCAATGCATGGCCGATACCGCGATGATACTTTCAGAATTGGCCCGGTATCACCTGGCATCGGCCCATTACGCTGAGTTATCAGGGTAGTCACATTATCGAATAGGTCGTGACATGTGATCAAATCGATTTGAATTAAGCCAATTTTTCCTGACACCTGTTTCTTCATTATGGCTCTTTTATTACCTGCTATCGTCCCAGGAACGTAATTTTAAAACGAGAATACAGGTAAGCTGTTACGCATTTTGAAACTAATTTGTCAGGAACCTGCAATAGCCAGCAACGGCTCTCAGTCAAATTAATTTCAAAACACTCAACAGAATAATTATACAATCGGCAAGGATATTGGTATTTTTGCCTTTCGTGTTAAAATGGGTAACTGTTGTTGATAATCACCCACCTGCCCTCGGTGACCTTGGTCGATGTTACGCAATGCGGCTATTATTGTCTGGTTAACGCTTTAAATCTCATAGACCAGATACTCCAATTATGTCTTATCTGTTGAATTCTTTGAATTGAAACCAATTTGGCAAGGACACATTGCCGCATATCCGTTAATTTCCGCCATATGCGTTTTGAAATTAAAAGATTTAAATTCCAAGCGGTGAATGGTTACATATCAGCTTGGGCGAAAGTGCTACGATTGTCGGATAATACATCCCCAAAGTCCCATGTTGCTTGGTGCGGCATTACGGGTATTGCATAATCAACACATGCGATCAGGAATTGTCTTATTATGTAAGCCAATAATAATGTCAGGAGTGCTGTTCCTACATCAAGAATGGCAGCACTACGTCATTACCAATGCTGCGCAACATGTGGTATGGAGCATGAATCGTTGTAATTGCACAAAGTTTTAATTTGGTAGATAGTTTATTGTTATGCAATGCTTTTATCGGGAAGCGTGTCAGGACCAGCTCTCTATTTTGTAGACAAGCGGGTGTCTGACTATGATTAGTATTGTTATTATATATAGTGAACTTAATTGTACCCATTTGACCAAACGATTATTTCGTTTCTTTAAAGGGGAATTATTAGGTACATAAGCATAGTGGCGTTGCTGTATGTTACTCTAATTTCAATATGACATTTTTATTGTTTCAATTTAAAATGAGCTGTGTGCAGTCAGTGTGCTGGGCGTTTATCAGCTGTATCTTTGGTATGATTTGTTAGTGTCAATAGACAGGCGCCACACATATCGGCAAAAACATAAATAACATATAAATAATGCATCATCACTTTAATGTGATCTATATTGAGACAAGAGGTTGTTGGAGTATATGCCTTATGTAGTCAATTGAACTATACACAGCTGAGAACAACTCGTTCCTGCTCAGGTCGCATCGTAAAATTCAAGGACTGATTACTTGTAAGAGTCGCCGGACATATACACATTTATATACCAAACATAAACCAAAAGCCCCAAATCGAGAAGTTGTGTCAAGAGTCTTGTGCACAATGACAGAATATAGGTGCAAACATGTTGGCCAGAAACAGAAGTATTTATGATTACCATTGATCAGATCGGAAAGCCAGATTGAAACACACCAGGTTCATAATCCGCACACCACAAAGCCTATCTATTAATCTTTTTGTCCATCAAATCCATCATCTAAAATAGGCACATTTTGATATGGCGATGGTCGCCATGCTTTTCACTCATAACTACGCCACGTGGGAAGGCGTATATGAACCTGCGAGACTATATTTTCCAAGTGTCAACATACTCCCTTTAGCGACTCCATAGGAGAGTTTCTTGTAAAAACGTGCCCATCCATGACTGCCGCTGGGTAAATAGACCAATCAAGTTCTCATGACGAAACGTGTTTCAGTTCTTGATGTCGATCAGCAACACAGATTTGGGGATGCTTAAATCTATTTCGAGAAACAAAACACAATCCAAGCTGACCACTGGCGAAGTCCACTAATAAAGGCCGTGCAAACAACACCATTATCTCATTTGATCCGATCTTCAACTGGTAATTAGAACCCAGCAAAATCTCCTTATCACCATATTCAATCTCATCATCTTCCAGACATTCAATCCCCAGTGGTTGATGTAGAGCACGTGCTTTTTTGGAGGAATCTACTTATCTTGAACAAGCTTAAATGGTTCCTAATATATAATCGTATCTCGAAATTCTATGTCCAATGCCTCAGGGACGTAGATTTTTAGGAAAAGCTATTTCTGAGAGAAACATCGTTAACATTCTTTCCAGATGTATGCAATGTTCACGATGGCCAGTGTAAAATCAATCAACCTGGTAACTAGAAGAATCTAAGTAATCAATCCTACTTGAACGTCTCACATTCCTATTCAGCAGCCACACAAATTATATGTAGTACAATTAAAAAAATCATCACGTTTTGAAGAAATATAACTGGCCTTTATTCACTAATCATATTTTAAAGCCTTATCACGAACACACCTTTTTTAGCTAGTGTCATTTATTAGGTTTCTCGAGTTCTGCATCGATGGGCCAAATAGTTTCAGAGCGGAAAACGCGTAGCAGTGTCACAATATAACCCGTGTCACGCTTTCAAAGTTCCAACTGATTCCCATCAGTTATTCGGTAGTAGTTTTTGTAAAAACCGTGATACAAGATGATAATCCAACAAGCTAACCAATCAGGTTCTCTTGAACAAACTTAGGCAGTTCTTGCCTAAATACCGTCACCTGAGTTTGAAATAAATGGGTCAAACCGTTTTGGAGAGAGATGATTAAATGTGTGTTTTTAAACATAGTGCGTCCAAAATTGATCAACCAGGTTCTTTTGACCATGCCTGGATTTCTGTAACACAAGTATATTTCTCGACATATTTGTCTGAAATTGATCAGTTGGTTCTTGAGAAGAAGCCATTTACATGAAGTGTTAATGGACAGATGACAGACGTCATATAACAGGTGCAGACGGTAGAACGACTAGTGGCAGGTGATCGCCATGCGGTAACCTCAGTTGACCTTTCATCACAGGTGAGCTAAATATCAATATGATGTACCTAGAGCCGATACGCATTCAGTCATTACTGACACAGTCTAAGATCATGTAGATGCATAGCGATACAGAACAACATGTAATGTGGTTGTGCCGAGAGACGCAACAACCCGTAATGCTCACATGTGTGTGCAAATGTCCGTTATGAAAATAATACTCAAATCAGTTACATCAACCTTTTGATCATCACTACATGTGCAAGAAAAATGTTTCAGATTCAACTACGCAAGTTGATAATTCATTCACTTAGTACATTATATATGATCCAGGCAAAAGATGAATGTGCGTATTCAACGCAAAGCTATGGCTGGCAGCTGTGGGACACATTATATAGAATATTACCACAAAGGAATATGTTTAAAGAACCATCATTTGATGATACCAGATGCTGATTCATACGCCACTTAAAAATAATTGAGTGCACGTGTGAATAGCCACATTTCATTGTAGAGCAAGTCTACATATGCTTCCCTCGATGTCCAATGAGGTGATCTAAGGTGGACCATACGGTATATTAAGATACACCAAACAAAAGCCACCAGTCTGTGTTTCTGTTACTTCACATCTTAGAGCACGGTCACCTAGTTTAAGCTTATTATAACAGGATGACAAAATGCGTGCATGTTCCTGTTATAATTGTATCTGCATTGGTTAACATTTTCTAACAGAACTAGCCCTATCACTAGAGTGTATATTGTATCAGTGACTGTACATACTGGATTGTCAAATCCAGCAAGGTCTATGTGTTGTTGCTGACTGTGACAGCAACTGCGCCCTGCCAAATTAGTTTCAGGATATTCAACATAATGTTTCAAAAATATCAAAGTCATCAAACGCATACAGTTCGTATACGTGACAAACATGTCGGTGTTCATGCCGAAGCTATATACGCCATTCATTATGCATTGTGATTGTGACGTAATGGATTATTATGACGTTATATACATGAGTGGCAGACTTTCAGCAATGCGTGGATCACAGGTTTTGTTTGAGTGTTTTCGTTGCTTATGTGACATCATTTCCATGTAAATACGTGTTTGATATATTAGGTAATACCGGAACTAAATATTCTGACGTCGCCCTTGATTTCTAGACGTTGCCATCTGCATCACCATCATTAAATAGTCTGATCACACGCAAGTCATGGCTAGAATTGGCATCGCTTAGAAGGAGCGCCTACTCTAACATAACTAGGTATGTATGCCTATCACAATACGGAGGAATAGTAAGTGTCTGGCATTCTTAGATAAATCATTAGTAAATTACATAAACACGATCTGCATTCAATAGTGCTAAGTGAAAGCCTGGACAAGTGAAATTGTAAACAGCGTACCTATATAATTACCTTGAATGTGGGATTGTGCAATTTCAGGAGTCAACGTATATAAATTGATCCCACACGCGCACACCGTGGGCGGAGCTTAGGTAGAATCCCTCTATTGTACAGCTTATAGCCGACAACAGCACGTGACAGCATGTGCCAATAAAAGGATTATTTTGACAATCCATGAATGTTTCTTTGTGAAATGTCTGCAGCACACCTCGTCAGCGTATTGCTGAGCTGATTATAGTGAGTCATGCTATCTTTAGTAAGCATCGTTTTCAAGATATGTCATACAAAGTATCATACATTATACTAACAATGACATCATATGGCTATATGCTAACAGCGTAAAATATATTCATACTTACCTCACCTGCCACGAACGACAAAATAACCGTATCCCATGGAGACTAAGCGTCGCCAGTCTATCTGTCGTCGGTTGTATATTAAGGCAAATTCGGACCATGTGTGTATATTGCGTGTGCAACGTAATATGCGTAATAACGCGCCTACCAATATCAGACTTTGGGGAAGCATTATCCGTCAATGGTATCTCTTCAGCTCACCTTGATATTTAAAGTGTCGCCGCTTGGATTCCCAGTGTCTCAATTTCAAATTAGCTAGGTACTGAATCAGATGAATATTGGGCATGCATTTGAAAGGAACCCATGGTGGCCCATTCCACGGATCCCTGTCAAAGTAGTCTCAAGGTATTCAACAGAAGCATTAAACTGTGTTAACTGAGGACAGGTTGATATTTACTGACAACAATTTATTTATAATCATTTATATCGTCAAGCGTTATATGAAGTAAACTATTCAGTATCTTTGGCAGTATATCGCATGATAACGAACCGATGGGAAAGGCTGGGCGAACAATCTAGAGTTTACCCTCGAGTAGACGCGGGGAGGTACACTACGTGTACACATTACATTGATTTTAATTCAAACACTTGCCTCAGTCGACATAACATGCTTCGTAAATGCGTGGCTAGACGAGAGTACATAGACTAACCGTTCACACCCTCCTCAAGTAACCCGAGCAGCTACTCTAATGAGGGACTAAAGTCACTCATAAAGACGCATCACGTGATCGGTATAACAGGATTGATTCAAAACATTTGGGTTTGATCACGGGCTGTCGTTATCAACTAGCATGTTATTTTTTCAAATATAACAGTATCATCTTGGAACTCATTGCCGGTCAGAGTTACTGGGTCATTAACTTTTGACATGTTCAAACACAAATTGGACATACATTTCAGAGACATGCCATTCTCATTTGACTAAGACATAGCCATGTTCATTATCCCACAGTAGGTCAATGGCCTACATACACAACTAAGTAAGAAACAAAAATAAAACAGAGTCCATTTTGAATGGGAACAAGCCAATAGTTTAGGACCTGTATATATGACGACGATGGCGAAGACGACGACGACGACGACGCATCGGCAGCAGCGGCGATGGCGGCGATAACGGCGACGACGACGCTGATGCATATAGTTACAAACCATCCCCTATATAGTGAATGCCCTTTCCTCGCCTATCGATGGCAAATTGATTTATGTCTTGGTAAATAGAGAATGTCATTCGAAACTCAATAATCGCTACGGAATTCTTGGAACACATTAGATGGAATTAGAGCCTCGAGCATGGAACACTATCCAGGTGGAGAGAACTTACTGGGTCTCGATAACAGTGTTCTATTTTCTGCAAAAGTCTGTAATCCTCTGTTATGTGGTCGAGTAATGTGTTTTTTCGATGGTCACGGAATATCAAGGCTGTTGGTTGACTTCTGCAGCTGATACGGTGTCATAACAATAATTTATCTCTCCGAAGCATGTTCACATTCCACGCGATCATTCGTATGAAATAGAGGAACCCATATCTAGATATGCCACACCCATTTCTAGCCATGCCACATCCATTTCCAGACATGTCACATCAATTTCGTGACATGTCATCACCATTTCCAGACATGACACATCCATTTCCAGACATGACACATCCATTTCCAGACATGACACATCCATTTCCAGACATGACACATCCATTTCCAGACACGACACATCCATTTCCGGACAAGTTACAACCGTTTCCGGACAAGTCACAGCCATTTCCAGAGATGTCAGACTAATTTCCAGACATGCCAACCCCATTTCCAGAGATGCCATATACATTCTAAATATGCCCGACATATTTCTAGCCAAACTCCAACCATTTTGTGCGCACATTCTAATGGAGTTAAAAATATGAAACATGATATGGCTAAAATCTAAATTTCAAGGTTTCAACTATGGATGAACACTGTTCAATACTTCAGAACTATTTTCACTTAGAGCGACTGATGCCTATGGCAGCAATAGCTCCTAGTAATGTTAGTTTTAAAATATTCAACGTTATACGTAATTCATTGTGAATTCACCAAAGAAATGCAGCTCGAAAACACCACACATGCAATTCACACATTTCGTTTGCGGACTATTGCAACTTTCGTGATGTACTTACTCTTGTGACCGTAAAGCTGGCTATCACGAGACGCATTTGATAAAGACATCAAATACTTGATTGACAGATCAGGTCACACATATTTCCCCAAACCATTGCAATGTTCAGTTCAATCAAAATGACTGTGTACATGTAAAATGCTGCATTCCGGAAACTCTAACTCATTATTATTCTGTTGATAAAGCACCATCGCCTGCGCATCTGGATTGGATAATGGCTGCCTATTGATCCACGTACCTTAACATTCCGCTTGTCATATCGCATCTCCACATCATTGTGCGATATAATATGGCGTGATATGATAGTAATGGATGAGAAACTATCATTAAGTTACGAACCCATTAACTGATGAATATCTAGCTTATACGCGCGGTTATATACATGCTAAAATATGCCTCAATTTAGCATGCCACTTAGTATTCGATTATGTGTGGTATGTTGCGAAAGTGTATCTTTCAAAACTAAATACTGGTTGCTTTATAAACTGCGATCTGGTTCCTGATTTCAGCGTTTGTATTTATGACAATCCATTCCATGTTTGCACATTTAGTAAGACCGCGATCATTTATGGAAATAACGTGGATTTGGGATCTATTCTGATTAACCACTCTTAGTTCTGGATGACTATTTGGCGTGTAGTAATGAACATTTACCAGTTACTACGCACGTCAATAGATAGATTAACGCATACAATGGAGCATTTAAAACATAACTAGATATGCGTCACCTGCTACAATTGTAATGGAAGCATATGCTCATGCACACGCGGTAAATCTGTATGCACGTTTAGATGGATAGCATATGCGGCTGAACAGGAATAGACACAGTGAAGTTAATGCTTTCGCGCGTTTGTCCAGTGATTAACGTTGGACATTGTATGAGTACCATCCAATCAACCATTGGAATCTCTACCCAGGGATATTAGAGGCATTAAGTCGTGCTGCGTTGTGTCAGGAATTTTGTGACGAAGGCGTTACGAATTCTGAGATACCCCTTGTTATATTGCCACATTTTAATAGCATTAGTGGTGCATTGATTGTCCTATTCCAATCATTATACGTGCTATCTCTAGAGACGTATTGACACCACAAAGCAAACGATTTGAATCGTCCAAATACATCAGTAAAATAAGATTTTCACGTCACGAAAGAGATATCATGCCTTGGCCGAATACGCTCGCAACTAATCACACAATTCGATTATAAATGCAATCAATGCAGCCTAAAATGGGAAGGGAGAGAGAGAGAGCGAGCGAGAGTGAATTGGGGTGTAATATATAGAGAGAATAAGAGAGATGGGGGAGGACCGAGAGAGAGAGAGAGAGAGGGAGGGAGAGAGGGAGAGAGAGAGGGAGAGAGAGATAGATAGAGAGAGAGAGAGAGAGAGGGAGAGAGGGGAGGAGGGGAGAGAGAGAGAGAGTGAGAGCGAGAGAGAGAGAGAGTGAGAGCGAGAGCGAGAGAGAGAGAGCGAGAGAGAGAGGGAGCGATGGGGTGGGGCGGGAGGGAGGAAGGGAGAGAGAGAGAGAGTGAGAGTGTGTGTGTGTGTGTGTGTGTGAGAGAGAGAGAGAGAGAGAAAGAGAGAGAGATAGAGAGAGAGAGCGCTGCTGCTGCTGCTGTGGAAGCGTAATTCGTGTGTACAATTGTCGCAAATGGTTGTGCAACAGTAAAATGCGTATGGTGTCATTAGGAGAACATGAATGAAAGTGTGCAAACTCAAGCAATATAATCCATTATATATTTGCAGAACGTGTCTATCCGTCATGTTTATAGTTTCAGAATCCGTATAAGATTTCCAGGAAGTTTATTCAATATGTTGAGAGCGAAATGAAAGCTGGCGTGGCTACCCATTATCGTTGCCATTACGATGACATAGTTTCCATATCTGCCAATCTATTAATTGCATTATTTATGTGTTTCTAGTTTGCAACTAATAAGCGTGTTTGCCATGAATATGACACCACTCATGGACATCTTGGGCATGGACGGATGGTGATGTGATCCTCGAAATGTTCGTTTAAATAACAAAACATTGCAGGTTACGTAATATACCATGATGGTCCAATGCCAATTGAGTCACGGATATGGTAACTAGAGTCATACATTGTGCATTCGTATATGATCAAAATCATTCAATGCTTTATGGTATTATCATAGTATTAATAGTAGGTGGCCTGAGTAAATTGCTGCTAAAAGTGGAGCTTATCCTTTAACTGAATTTGATGTAATAAACCGCACACGAGAATGAGTCTTACAAGTTGAGGATTTACTAAATATTTGCATCAAAGTATGGATGCTTGCATCCTCCTTCACGGGATATGTCTGCAACTTCGATGTTTATTCTGATAAGGGAGATGCAACTGGAAGGATTGGTAAATGAGTAGGACATGATGTTGTCACAAGTTCAGTTTCTCATCTATTTGGAAAGTATCATCATTATATTTTGACAGCCTCTTTACGAGAGTCAACTTACGTGTACGTTTGTTGGAGAATAACACCTATGCATGTAGGACAATAATGACAAACAGAGTACACTTATCCACAAGATTTGGAAAATCAGAAACTTAAGAAAACCGAAATCAAAGCTGTTCAGTGCGAGCAAACACCAAACCTATTGTGTTCTCTTTGGTGCGACAAACACCCTATACATTGCTTGTCAACAACTGTAATGAAAGAAGTAGTTGAAGTGAGAAGACGAAGCAGTCCAAATAATGAAATGATACCATGTCCACGTTCCATTGCTAGCTACAACCGATACATAGGCGGCGTTGATATGGCAGACCAAAAGTGCAAATAGTATCGTTTATGTTGCAAATCCATGAAGTGGTTGTTTTATGTGTGTTGGTACTTACTGGATACTGCAATGCACAGTGCTTTTGTTTTATAACCTTGTCTAATATGCCACTGACGAAATCACCAATGACATGCTTACAGTTTCGCATGATCCCTGCCGAACATTTGGCTAAAGGGTACAGTGAGAGGAGGAAGACTGGCAGACCTTCTACTTCTGAAATTGCTCGCTCCACATATTAATGCTAATACTGTTGTGGAACATAAAAACTGAAAATAGATGGTCGCAAGAAAACATGTGTTTGGTGTCGTGAAAATGGGAAAACAACACGTTCTGGATACATATATCAACCACTTAGGTTGTCCCAGTAAAGACGTGACGGATGTAGCCAAAGTGATATGATGTTAAGCGCTTAATATTTAGCAGGAGAAAATAATATTCTAGCAGACATGTTATCCAGAAACCAGTCTACGTTCGAATGGAAACTTCACCGAAAGATGTTTCACTACCTAGATGCGATTTGTGGAACACACGTAATATAGAGATTCGCTTCAATGACCAAATAATAGATCCCAACATACAACAGTTACAGGTGGGATCCATTGCCAGCAGGAGAAGATGCTCTTGCGCACCCCGTCATCCACGAAAGATGGTAACTTTAGAAAACGAGTAGGCGGGTTAATAAAATCAGGGAGAGTTAAGTCTACCAAACAAACAAAATATATGTCCATTGAACCTTTTCAAAAGTTATTTAAGACAATGGGTTCTAATACAAGTATGACTATGAACGATTTAAGGCTAAAGGTGATTACTCTGTTGTATTTGTAGTTTATGATGCGACTGTCTGATTTAGCCCCTAAAGGAGTGTATTATGATTTAAAAAACAGGTACATTCAGGAGGATCGTGTTTTCTGTTGAGAATGTACATTTTCATGATGACGTATCATCGACTATACCTTTCTTGGCATTACGAATGATACTGATAGATCAAGTTTTGAGGTGTGCCTTCCCAAGTGGTCAGATCGTGGGATGGACCCGGCCTTGTGCTTAAATACTTACATCGAAAGGCCAAAGAGCGTTCGTCCACGTGACTCACCACATCCAGTATTGGTAACTTTATATGCTCTGTATAAGGCAGTTTCAGTGTCTACTGTCGCTACCATACTAAACAAGGTTATTAAGAGGGCTGGTCTTAGTCCGACTCTACACTCTGCCAAGTGATTTCGTCTGACTGGAGCCACCGTGGCAATACGAGAAGGTTGTGATCCTCATACGGCTATGCAGTAATTATTACGTGTATCCGTCGGCCCCGAAAGACTATGCTCATAAGTTAATGAACAGTAAGGAACAGTAATTGTGGCTACCTATTTATCAGTAGTCTGTTGAACAGTTACTTTCTAAATTAGGCAAATTAACATTATGTACTTGCAATTGTGGGAGGTGTAACAATGTTGAGATAAGACAATTTTAACAATGAGTAGTGACGTAAGCTTTGATATAAACTGTAGTCGCACGAATCAAAAATGTATTAATCATGTGGCATTTTAGTCACATGACCTCGGCTTTGACTTGTGCACACATTTTCATTTCAGCTTAACATAGAGTAATTATGATAGTAATTGTAGCACCATATACTTGCAATTGTTGGAGGTGTAACAATGTTGAGATAAAGCAAATTAACATTACACAGTTTTAACAATGCGTAGCGACGTAAGTTTTGATACAACTGAATCATTAGCATGGCTGAAAATGGGTGTGGCATGTCTAGAAATGGGTGTGGCATGTCTAGAAATTGGTGTGGCATGTCTAGAAATGGGTGTGGCATGTTTAGAAACGGGTCCCTCTATTTTATACGAATGATGACCACGCTTCCGGAGAAAAAAATTATTGTTATGACAACGTATATGTTATGGAAGTCGGACATCAACCTTGAAATCTCGTGACCCTCGGAAACACATTACTCGATGGCATAGACAGACAATTATCAACTTTTGCAGAAAATAGAACACTGTTATCGACATCTAGCCAATTAGTTATCTCCACCTCGACATTGCTCCATGCTCTCGGTTCGTCTGATGTGTTCTAAGAATTCCAGAACGATTAGTGAGTTTAGAATCCTATTCTCTATTTACCGAGACATGAATCAGTGTGCCAGCTATAGGCGAGAACAATCACTATAGGAGCTGGTTTTGTAATTATATGCATCAGCGTCGTCGTCACCGCCGTCGTCGCCGCCGTCACCACCGCTGCCGCTGCATCGTCGTCGTCGTGGTGCTAGACTATTGGCTTGTTATCGATCCATTCAAAATAGATTCTTCCTTGTTTTTTACTCAGAAGATGATGTTAAATTAAAATACTTCTCGACAAATACGGCTAAACCCAGCATTTTAGTGGATTTAACAAATGTCCATGTGCAGCCCAAATGATACTATTTTGGAAAATGTACCACTGGCGTGAGCGATTCGTTAACCTAGTCAGTCATTTATGTTGTAAGTTTAAAAAATATTGTTTTTTTCGGCCTGCAAACCGACACTCAAAAATCAAATTTTAAAATTTCTTGACAATATTTAGCCACTAAATTGTTAAAGAACCATCATTTGATACCAATAGAAGCCAATTCATACGCCACTTAATTGTATGTGCGGAGTGGCCACACTTTAGTGTAGAGCAAGGCTATACTGCTTCCATGTATATTTTACCAGGTGATCTAAGGCGGCACATACGTTAGAGAATATTAGGAATGCTTCAAACAACAGCCACCAGCCCGTCTTTCTTTTGCTGAACCGTTTTGGACACGATGCCTTAGCTTAAGCACATGATAGCAGAATGGTCAATGCCTTTCATGATTCCCTTATATGTGTCTTCTGCATTAATTTCCGTTTGGCAAAGCTCGCTTGCCATACTACTAGCGTGTACATTGCATCGGTAAAAGCACATAATGGATTGGCACTTCCAGCAAGTTTGTATTATCCGCATGGTACACATTAGTTATTGATCATGGGCTTTCCTCGATACTGCTCTATAATTGATGGATTATCCCCTGAGATTCTTCAAGGGCAGATTTACTTTTCCTGGTGTGAACACGTCCGCTATGCGGCTCTTTGCCTCTATTGGATGTGGCTAAGAAATGTACTGCAAAGTCAATTCGTACTTAATGTCGTATTAGCCATTCTATTGTTGGAGTGTTAACGTCCACTCTCATCTGCGGGTATTCATCAGTGCTTTCATGTTGGCGCTTGCCTAGGCGTTCACTCAGCGCTATTGAATGCATATCGTTTTTCTATAATTGACTAGTGACATATTTGGGGTTGTCAGACGCATCTGTATTCCTACGCATTGTGATCGGCACACAGATCAATTTATGTTAGAGTAGGAACTCTGTGTAAACGAAGTCAATTCTAACCAAGGCTTGTGTTTGTTCGGAAAAGCCATTGATGCTGACGCAGGTGGCAACGTTAAGAAATCGAGGGTGACGTCAGCATATATAATCCCACATAATATTTCAAATTGTATTTGCATGGGAATGCATGCCCCATAAGCAGCGACAACACTCAAGCGAAGTCTGTGAGCCATGCCTCGTTGAATGTAGAGATCCGATCTGCCACTCATGTGCATGACATCATAATCAATTAGGTCACAGGTATGTTGACGTCACAATCAAATTGCATAATGAATGGTGTATCTAGATCCGACATGATCATTGAAATGCGTGTCAAGTGTACGAATTGCATAAATTTGAAGAAGTTGCTTTTTAAGAAACATTATGTTGAATATGCTGAAACTAATTTGCCAGGGCACAGTTGTGGCCATAACCCCCTACACGACACAAATTCAAATTAATTTCGAAATTGTAAACAGCTCACCTATATAATTACCTTGAATATGGGATTCTACGATTTCACGGGTCAACGTATATACATTGATCCCAGCACGCGCACACCGTGGGCGGAGCCTAGGTAGAATCCCTTGAGTGTACAGCTTCTAACAGACAACATCACGTGACAGTATCTACCATTAAACAGTGTATCTTGACAATCCCTGAGTGTTTCTTTGTGGAATGTCCGCAACACCCCTCGTCACCACATTGATGAGCTGATTATAATGAATCATGCCATCTTTAGTAAGCAACGTTTTCAAGATATGCCATATTAATTATCATCCATGTGATGCACATATACCTAACGTCCAGATTTTCCTTTATTTAAAACATTCTGGCATACGGTCATGCATGAAACGAAAACTATTAATTGCGGAGTGTGACAAGTTAAATGCATGAGAGATGAACGTTGTGCATATAGTCCAACGTGAATAGATACATCTGCTTTCTTGCTGCTTGATAAATAGGTTTTCCAATGTCCACCTACCTTAGTAAGGTCCTGATTTCGAAATGCTGTCAGAAATTGCCATTTCGAGAATTTAAAGCATATTTTCTTGACTCGGCATCTGTAAGTCGCCGCCAGTAGCCATAGAGAAACATAATATGCGGTCGTGTCTCCCTTACACGTAGTAGGCATATGTAAGCTGGTGTCGAGTTGGCAAGGACTACACATTTTTCATTTTTCACTGTTGCTCTTTTTCCGAGAAATTCGAATTGAACACCAATCAAAATTCACGACAGAATATATTCATTTACTTCAATATTGTGCCTGTTGGACTCGTATATTAGATAATCTGCTGTTTTGTTATTTAAGCGAACATTTCGGGGATCGTATCATCCATCAATGCCAAAGAGGCCCAGGCGTTGTTTCATATTCATGGGAAACATGGATATCGGTTGAAAACTAGAAACGAATAAATAATGCAATTTTTTGATTGGCAGATATGAAAACTAGGCCCAACGATAATGGGTAGCCATCGCCTGCATGCATTTAGCTCTATACATATCGATTAAATATCGGATAAAGTAATAGCCATTGTGGCGTCTTGCCAGTGCTCACTACCTGTAAACGTATCTGTTCTGCAAGAGAACTTAGAAACACGCGAGAAATTCGATACTGTTTCTGAAAATATAAACGGTACGGGTAAACCCATTCTGCAAATATATAGTGGATTCTATTGCTTGATGTTACACACTTTTATTCATGCTTTCCTAATGACACTATACGTATTTTAAGTTGCACAACCGTTTGCGACACATGTAAACAAGCATTACGCTTCGACATACGCTCACTCTCTCTCTCTTCTCCGTCTCCACCCTTCGCCGGTCCACCCTGTCTCTTTACCCCTCCCGCTATCTTTCTCTTTTCCTCTCCCTCCCCTACTTCCCATCCATACCCTCTACTCACTCTCCCCGTCTTTCTCTCTCCCTCCCTCCTCCCCCCTCCCCATCCCTCCCTCCTCTCACTCCCTCTCTCTCTCTCTCTCTCTCTCTCTCTCTCACTTGTCTGCATCGCTCTCCCGCCCTTCGCTTGTGCCCTGTACTGATTGCATGTATAATCCAATTGCGCACTTAGTTGCAGCGTATTCGCTTAAGGCATCAATGATAGTTCTTTCGCGACTTGAAGTACAACACGAGTTTTCTATACTATACTGCTGTTGGATTTACGGTAGGTGCTGGGGGCTATTCACCGCGTTGCCTTGTTTGGTGGCAACACGTCCCTGGGCATAAAACCTAGGACGATTGGAATATGTCCATTAATTCGCCATTTATGCTATTATAATCGCGACAATATAATACTCCCATGCGCATCACAGGATGCCTAACACCTTCGGCACACAAACTCGTAACACAACACAGCAAGATTTTAATGCCTCAAATTTCTTTGAAGAGAGATTTCAATTATTGATTTAATGTTACTCATGCAATGCCAGCGTTAACCACTGCGTAACAGCGCGAAAGCACCACCTTCACCCGGTCTATTTCTACTCAGTTGCGTATGTTGTTCATCTAAAAGTACATACAATTTTCCGCATTCGAAATAATATATATTTCTATTAAATTTGTAGCAGATGTCAAATATTTAGATATACGTGGCATGCAATCCTGTGTGCATTAACCTATCTATAGGCTGTCGTATTAACTTGTACATACACATTGCAACAGGCCACATTGGCCAGCACTGAGTGCGATTAATCAGAATAGATCTCAAATCCACGTTATTTCCATACATCTCTGAGGTAGCGACATCTCGCTAACGGGATAGCAGTTTGTAAAGCAACTATTATTTAGTTTTGGATGACGCGCCTGCGCAACATACCACACATATGTTATAGAGTTTCAGTAATAGTCCGCTCACGAAAGTGGTAATAATCCGCTCACGAAAGCGGTAATAGTCCGAAGTATTCAGCAGCTTCCATCCAGAGTTGAAACTTAGATTCTTGGAATTCTGGTTTCAAATTATCAATTCCATTCGAATGTGCGCACAACATGGTCAAGGTTTGGCTAGAAATGTGCGTGACATGTCTGGAAATGGATGTGGTATGTCTCGAAATGGGTGTGACATGTATGGAAATGGATGTGGCATTTTAGGAAATGGATGTGACATGTCTTGAAATTGGTGTGACATGTTTGGACAGTATTGTGGCATGTCGGGAAATGGGTGTAACATGTCTCAAAATGGATTTGGCATGTTTGGAAATGGATGCGCAATGTCTAGAAATGGGTGTAACATCTCTGGAAATGGGTGTGGTATGTTTAAAAATGGATGTGGCATGTTTGGAAATGGACGTGGCATGTCTGGAAGCGGGTGCGACATGTCTGGGCATGAGTGTGTCATGTCTGGACATGGATGTGGCTTCTGGAAATGGGTGTGGTATGTCCAAAAATGTGTATGGGATGTCGAGAAATTGGTATGGCACATGTGGAAATGGGTGTGACATGTGTGGAAAGTATGTGGCATGTCTAAGGGTGTATGTGGTATGTCTAGAACTATGTGTAGCATATCTAGGCATGAATCACTCTATTTCAAACGAATGATGCACGTGTTTCACTACACAGCCATTAACATGGATAAAATAATCACTTGTTCTGCCTGCATATTTTAAAAGTTGCAGATGTAGTATACAAATAGTGTATCTATAGAAAGGCACGCGCTTTGTTAAGGTCACCTAAGCAACGCTAACATGAGACTGTAAAAAGTACGTACTCTTGAAATCGCGTGACCCTCGGAAACACATTACTCGATGGCATAGACACAATATTATCGACGTTTGCAGACACTAGAACACTGTTATCAGCATGCACGTGCATTCACTAGCCAGTACGTTCTCACCACCTCGATATTGCTCCATGCTCGAGGCTAACATCTAATCCATTCCAAGAATTCCAGAACTAGTATTGAGTTTAGAATGTTATTCTCTATTTACCGAGACATGCACCAGTTTGCCAGCGATAGGCGAGGAAAGGGACATTTACTATAGGAGCCGGTTTTGTAATTATATGCATCGTCGTCGTCGCTGTGACCGCAGGCTTACTCCCGGCCGCCATCCCATCCGTCGACCCAGCCGCGTAGTCGTTGTGTATGTAGGCCATTGGCCTACTAGGGGATAATGAACACGGCTATGTCTTAGTCAAATGGGAATGGCATGTCTCTGAAATGTATGTCCATTTTGTTTTTGAACATGTCAAGAGTTAATGACCCGGTAACTATGCCAGGCAATGAGTTCCAAGATGATACTGTTTTATTAAAAGAAATAGCATGCTAATTGATAAAGACAACCCGCGATCAAACCCAACTGTTTTGAATTAATCCTATCATAACGACCACCTGCTGTGTCTTTAGTCCCTCATTAGAGTAGATACTGGAGTTACTAGAGTAGGGTCTAAACGGTTAGTTTATGTACTCTGGTACGTACTCGAAGCTACCTATTTACGAAGTACGTTATCGCGAGTGAGTCACGTGTTAGTATGTACCTTGAACACGCAGTACACCTCCCTCGTCTACCCGTGGGTGTAGATGAATTACTCCAGAGTAGGTACGAGAGTTTTCGCCTAAACTCACCTATCGGTTCTTTGTCGCATGATACCATGTCAAAGGCAATGGTTAGTTTACTTCATATAACGGTTGACTATAAATGCCTATAAACAAACTGCTGCCGATTAATATCAACTTGTCCTCAATTAGCGCGGTTTTAGAAACACACCAACACACCACCACCACCACCACCCACCCACCCACCCACCCTCGCACGCACGCACGCACGCACGCACGCACGCACGCACGCACGCACGCACGCACGCACGCACGCACGCACGCACGCACGCACGCACGCACGCACGCACGCACGCACGCACGCACGCACGCACGCACGCACGCACGCACGCACGCACGCACGCACGCACGCACGCACGCACGCACGCACGCACGCACGCACGCACGCACGCACGCACGCACGCACGCACGCACGCACGCACGCACGCACGCACGCACGCACGCACGCACGCACGCACGCACGCACGCACGCACGCACGCACGCACGCACGCACGCACGCACGCACGCACGCACGCACGCACGCACGCACGCACGCACGCACGCACGCACGCACGCACGCACGCACGCACGCACGCACGCACGCACGCACGCACGCACGCACGCACGCACGCACGCACGCACGCACGCACGCACGCACGCACGCACGCACGCACGCACGCACGCACGCACGCACGCACGCACGCACTCAACACACGCGTTCCGAATGTGCCTTAATACACGACAGCCGGCATGTAGACTGACGGCGGTTGGTCGTCATGGAATAAGGTTACTTGCTCGTTCGTGACAGGTAAGCTACATATGGCTATGCTTTAACTGGTACACATATAGCCAATATAATTAAGAGTATTCCAATTTCAAATCTTGCCAATTATCCTGCTGCCGGCTTAATGGCTAGTAATAATCTGACATATTCTCCGATTAATGTCCATATTTCTAGACATATATAGAGGATCTGGAACGAGGTCCCATTTCATATCACTATAGTCAACCGAGCATGACATTTAGCGAGTGCAATGCGATACTATTTAACGAGGTTGATAATAGTGATATGAAATGGGACCGTGTTAAATATTCCATCTGTCATATGTCCTGATATTTTGACAAATTTTCCAATAAAGTCCATCCCTGATACCCGCCTAAATGCACCATTCTGCCCCATGTGTTTTCGTAGCTGTTACGCACAACTTGCAGAGTTCTGTCCAATGCACCACGCGATATATTACTAAACAGAACATCGGTATCTCGGAGTGCAATTAGTATAACTCCAACGTTTTATATATTTACGTCTACTGTACCATGCAAATCTACAAACGGATTTCATAACAAGGTTTGATTTATGCAAATTGTATTGCACGAACATGTGAAAGGTAGGTATTACACAATTTAAATCGACAACATAAGGTATGCCATCGCGCTTAGATTTTCGCCGTCATCGTCGCCATTGAAAGGTTAAAGAACCATCACATGATGACAACAATGGACCCTTCTAGCTTTAGCCATGCCCGCCCATATCTAGCTAAGCCCGAACCACACTTCGCCGTATTGGGATTGATCGATCCCCGAATGCACTAACTATCAATTTCCTAAAAACTATACAGTTAAGCTATTGAATATGTTGTAACTAATTTGACTGTGTGCTGTTGCTGCCTATGGCAGCAACAGCGCCCAGTCAAATTAGTTTTAAAATATTCAACATAATATAGGATAATAGGATAGACATACAATTCGTACAATACCGCATAGTCCGTCTTTATATATGTGTTCGTGACGTACTTATGGACGTCATTCATGCCGTCGTTCATCATGATGTCATTCTACACGTCGCGTAGTTGATTATGACGCCACATGATAAGTTGATAAACTGGAAAGGTCGATTGGCATTGTTCGAGTGAACGTACGTAGTGGCCACAATCTAATATAGTTTATACTACTTCCATGCATATCTAAGCAGGTAATCTAAGGCGGCCCATGTGGTAGACAATAATAAGAATACATCAAACAAAGGCCATCAGCCTGTCTTTCCTTTACCGACCCGCTTTGAACACGATGGCTTAGCTTAAGCATATTATAATGGAATGACTGAATCCTTTCATGCTCTCCTTGTATATGTGCGTTCTGCATTGATGGCCATTTGACTAATATGACTATTACTGGACTGTCCATTGCATCGTTGACTACCCATAATGGATTGGCAATTCGGCAAGTCTCGCCTAACCGTATGCTCCGCACTAGTTGTTGATCACGAACTTTCCTGGATACTGATGCATAATTGATAGATTGTCTCCTGAGATTCTTCAAGGGCAGATGTACATGCCATGCCGTGGACTAGCGGGATTTGCAGCTTAAATTTGCGGTGGTTAAAATTTTTGCTGTAAAGTCAATTCTTACATAATGCGAGACTAGCCATTTTACCGACGATTGCTTTTTGTCACTTGTTCTAGCTTTCACTATTGAAATCATACCGTGTTTCTGTAATTGACTCATGATTTATTTTAGCATACCAGACGCGTCTCTATCCCTCGTTTTGTGATCGACATAGTTATGTTAGACTAGTTACTGCTGGTAACCGAATTCCATGTTAGCCATGGCTTGCGTTTAGTCAGAATATGTAATGGTGTTGACGCAAATGGTGACATCTACAAATCGAGGTCAGAATATATAACATTACTTAATATATTAAAATTCTGGAAATGATGCTCCGTATGCAGCGACAATACTTTGCCAGAAAAGCGGTGATCCACGCTGCGTTGGAGTGTGGGATCCATTTCTAGATAATCTCCATCCACATTGTGTGTGTGTTGGGGTCAAGTTATTCCCAGAATCCCAATCTCCAGCTAACCAGATAGGTATCTTGTTGACTATTGTGAAAGTAATTTGATTTGGTGCGGTTTCTGCCTATTGCAACAGTAGCGCCCAGTCAAATTCAACAAAGTCATAGAAATCACACACTTGACGGACTATTCAATATTCATGACGGAACCAGTTGCATCATGTATTACGCATGTTCAGCGTGACATCAGCCCCCATGTAATGCGATTGATTATGAGGTCATGGCAGAGAACAGCATACAGCAGCACGTACGCAGTGAAAGGATTATCTAGACAAAGTGTTTATTTGGGGGAAATTCCACAACACATCTTCAGCGTAATACGGTGGATAATGATGAGTCGAGTATAGCGAATCCTGATTGCTTTAGTAACCATCGCATTCAAGATATGCATTCAACATTCATTAATCATGTATTTAATGCGCATATATCTTGCGTCAATATGCTCATATGTGTATAGCATTCTGGCATATGACAACTATTATCCCGTCATAAGGAAACTAACAATATGATCTTGGAATTGAGACAATTTAAGCGCATAGAGACAGAACTTTACGGATACGGTCCAATGTGGATTGATACATAATAGCTTCCATGATCCATGCACTTTAATCTGGGCATGATCATGTATTTCTGTCTGAATCTACTCAATTCTACCACTTCAACATATCGTAGATATGTACAAAGTATGATAACCTTGGTGTGAAACTGCTTCACGAACAGTAAACAAAATTACAATTAGTGATTGGCCGGTATCTTTCATATATAGTGTAGAGAGAAGTGTAACTTTAAGTGCACCGTCTTTTGGGCATAACCCACCGAACCACTTTCGCTTTCACTACTAACCCACTTAATAAAGCACCTAGAATCGTCACAACAATGAAGACGTAGGTCAGTGTCCTCAAACCCGTAATGCTACTGATAGTGTGATATTAATGCAATGTAAATATGAGGTCAATGCGATGCCAACGCAGTACAAATGCTCATATGGGAAGCGGCATTCTGGTTCGATTCTGTGAGCGACTGATTGGTCTATGGCAATATACAGACTGATGGAGAGCTTTCCTAACAGACGGTGTTTGTCAGCTGCCCCTCACGTGTTATTGGCGGCATGAGTATTATATTTTCTCTAGGCTTGGATTAGGCTTGACTTAATATACATACACCCTTTGACACTGCTAGCGCTCTAGTGTGTTTAAGTGTTAATTGGTCATTTAACTCCTGGCTGGAAACTACACAGTATAACAGAGGTAGCTACATTTACTACTGAATTAGCAGTTCCACCTATGTGCCAATTTCTATTCGCATCGGTAGGAGGGATTACTTACTGGTGCCGAATAATAACGCAACAGCTTTAAGCAACTTCATTATAGCATGGATCCGATGAGATTTTCATTCTTGCCATACTCACCTTGATCACCACGGTACCCATCTATTCACAGCAAGGGCATACGACAGTGAAGAGATTGAACACCGTCTTGAAATGAGGCATCGATATATAGATGCACATCATAGACCATTGTATTAGTTCAGTGACACAGTTGTTTAGATATTGATATGTTTATATCTATTTATTCCATTTGTATTACCAGTCACTCGGTGGTTTTAGCGCCATTGGAATTACAATATATATTCTATTACAAACAGCTTGAAGCTTCACATATGAATATCGGTATCACTGAGATAATTTATACACATACATGTCTGACAGTGACAGCACTTTATGTATAACCACATCACCTGATATGCGTCAGAGCAAGCAGACAAGTTACCAACCAGAGTTGTACAATCAGTGTGCATATCTATACTCCAGTTGTAAGTCTAGCCATCGAAGATGTTTTCATTCCATAAAAGAGGATATTTCTTAAAGATGATTGGCCAATGAAATATTAACTATTATAAGAAAAATATGGATTACGATGAGTTCTAAACTATCGCGATAACCATCGTTATTGACGCTTCTAATCAGATGCACTATAATAGCGTCATCATTATGGGCCTGTTGAAGCTATGCGAGATCTGATCGCTAGTCTCATCTAATGTTATTACTGGATGCACTGTCTAATCCAAATATTTACATTACTACACTGTCGTCTACGACCATAGGCCGGCAGTTTAATGGGTCTGAGGGGGAAATTAAAGAACGCCGTGTATCATGATTGATTCAAACACAATCCCTCAAGCACCCGGTCAACCAGGCTTATCTTTGTTATCTTCGTCATGATCTTTCTAACAAAACTGCCTTCCCTTATGTATCGGCGTTTTAATACGAAAAGACCCATGGCCGTTCAGATGAAATGACGAAGGCTTATTAACATCGCTACCAATTAAATTTGAACAAACTTTTAATTCTGACAAAATAGACTTTTGTCAAATATATACTACATTAATTACACATATTTTGTTGTAGAGGTTTCCTAGATTGTAAATCGGATTATTGGCTACCGTGTATGTAATACTTCCCCAGAAAGAACGAGTCAGATTTGTTAATGTATCTCAGCCAACAAAGAGGCTATATTAGATGCACCCTATTTTCTGTATGACGGATTGCAATTACTTCACGGAATCGAAGATACAACACGATTCCCATAAAGAAGGCTCATATGCATAGAAGTAAATGAACATGCTATTTGAAATTAGCTAAAGCAGAAGTTATAGACATTTGCGGTCAGCGTAAATGTGCCCTAATCTTTCATCCGAAAAGTATATTTATTAATACATTTGCTGTGGAAGTAACCACGTACAGTTGGTCTTTATTGCAATGACGAATTACGTCATTTTAAATTCCCAACCTCTCTCTCTCTCTCTCTCTCTCTCTCTCTCTCTCTCTCTCTCTCTCTCTCTCTCTCTCGCTCTCTTACTCATTGTATCTCTCCTGGAAACAAAACATAAATTGTAATGTTTTATCAATCAATATATTATTGCAAAAATGGTGTATGAAATATTGAAGATGACTCTCCATGTTCAAACGCCGTTGATAATGAACTGCAGCGACCGGTTCACACAAATCAATTACCTTGGATGGTGATGTCGTAATACCACAAGAATGTATCCGTGTCAATAAGCAGCATTTTAATTAGGGCATGCGGAACAGCATAGGTATTGAAATTCCTATGTAGCTGTAGACAGGTGCCTACTGGATTAATTGCGATCAATCTGTTTATAGACATAGACCTGTTTAACAATAGCAAACAGTGGCTGGTCTGTGTTAACCACAGGAATCGGTGTAGGATTTAAATGGTGTACTGAACATTTAATCATATCCATTTCAGATAGTATACACTGTCGATGGAGTCCTATCATTCAACAGAGGATGAGGTGCTACATTTGCAAGTAGTTTTCCCATTGGAGGCTGTTGACTGGCATGACACGCAGCCCACAACAGATAGTCCTCAGGATCTAGTTGGGATTTGTTAAGTAAAGTCTCCATTTGGGTCAGCTAGCGTTGTTCTTTTATTATCTCGCCATTGAGCTTGACTGGTTCAGTGTTTAAGTCTCATTGTGTGATATGTACACGGGCGTTTTAGTAGCAGGCGGAGCAGGGTGATTGTGTAACGAGTTTAACATAGCTAGAGTCTTGAAATCCAATCTGGGTATCATCTAGTGATTATAATGATGAGGGATATGGGTTCCTTGACCCAGAAGATGTATGTTTAGATACCGTGATCATGTTTCCATGTCATCTAGGAGCATATATATTCGGGAAAATAGCTTTTCATAGCGGGCATCTTGTAATTCAAGCTGACGTCCAGAGACCATGTCGCTACGGATGGGTACCTCCTCTTAACCAAATCTCCATATCCTAGCGAACATCTGTGCCAAATCTTACACTTTTGTCAAAAAGTGCACAAATCCTCTAATATGTGGCCCTTAGCTGCTGCACTATATCTGGATATACACTAACAACGAAGACAGACTGGCGGACACTGTAATGCGTGGCATGCGGTGTAGATGAATATCAATTCTCTAAAATAATACGTATCTAATGCCAAAGCTTCCTGTTTTCCCCGATGGATGCTCAGTCATTCTCAGCCTGACTCTTGTTGAGCCAATACATACTCCATTTGGTAATAATTAGGCAATTACACACTTTCATTCGGAATACACTGAGGGATAATCTGAAGAAAGCAATCCAGGAAACACAATGACGGGTGTAACAAAAATCTAGTTGAAAGATGTCTTCTTCAGACAGCAGCATCTCTCACTTACATTTGGTCTCTTACTGACTAATGCTTTTAAGAGCATCATGCAATATATCTTCGGTGTATGAGAAATATAAGAATTAATTAACTTTAATGTTCGCATTATGGTGCCCACGGTTCACATCAAGTTCCGAGTGGATGTATTGGTCACTGTAGATCGATTCCGAGGATAGACAATTGCTCAATTATTGTCAGAGGAATTTAAGGAAACACAGTGCGGTAAACGGACAACTACCACTAAAACTACCTTCAATATTGTACTTCACCAGCACGGGTTTCTGAGGCAAACACCATAAGTATCATAATGACATCCGATGTCTATGTGCTCGGGAGTGTGTGAAGTATTTGATGGACAACAGCAGCAGAGAAAGATAGAGGACCAGGATGCCAAAGACGACGGCGATGACGATGGCGGCGATAAGATCCACAAACCGAAATAACAACATAAACCCCAGCAATAATCAAAGAATAATAGCTACAACAATGTCAGCAGTGATGATGACGGTGATGACAACATTAGCAAAATGATCTTGTTCCGAATACGTAATTGTGCGACACACCAATCGACCACGATTATATACAGTACATTGAGGAACCACGACTCTTGTACATAATCAATGCCCTGATGCAATTATTGATTATATGTTCATGAGTGCGATCAATATGTTTGGAACAACCCCTGATGAACAGGGCAATTCTTAATGTGCCTGTTCTCGGGCTAATACCCATTCTGATGTCTACCTGCTATGATCACCAAACTGCAATTTACTGAAAACATGATGGACTTCAACATGCACGCACACAATAGTAAGCTTTTATCGTAGCAGTAAGCACCTACATAGATAATGGGGTAGAGATTGTGAACAGACTGCTTGCAGAACACTAAGCATATGACAAATGGTAGTTGACATTACACAAATGTCATTTCAGATGACCAAATGAAAGGAATTCCCTCTATTTTATTCAAAGATTTGCTCCAAGCACGTGTTACCCTGCTGTCTCGAATGGTTCTCCAAAGCAATCATGCTTGTTGATTTCATCAATTTTCTGAACTCTCATATTTATTTCAAGGTGCTTCAGCCTATATCGCATTAATCTTAGCAAAATCGCGTAGACGATAATGAAACAAAGTGGCCGCTAAATCCTATATGACTGATGTCATTCAGCAAGCGAAGTCTATTTCGGATTAATGCACAGAGAAGCGCGTGAGGCATCAGTAATTGATGAACTAGTGCGCAGTAAATGGTATTTCAGATGCGGCTAAACACCATTCCTGGCAACGGAATCAGAAATATATGTTACTACGGATAATGTATTTATTTCAGAGACCATATTAGTACGGAATTTAGCCACAAATATAAATTATTTATTAACACTAGTCAATGGAAACCAGTTCAAGAATTCAAAATGCTATAGTTAAACTGCCGAAGGCTCGTCAGCAACTCGCTCATCCGTAACATAACAACACAGCTTGACATTAGTTTCAGCATATTAAATAGCTTACCTGTGCAGTTATCTTGAACGTGTAGATGCTTGCAATTCAGCGTTCAAAATGTTAAAATCTAGTCAATCATGTGTACACAGTGGGCGTAGCTTACATAAATGGGCGGGGCATGCCAACAAATCCATCCCTATTTTGCCAGCTTAAGCCGGGCAGTTATAGCGTGTGGAGGGGTGTCCACTATCGGTATAAGATTGTGCTGAGCTATATATGTTTTCAGCGATAGGATTTTCAATCACACAATCGCTAACCTAGATTTTTTTTATAAACATTAAAATGTGTGCGGAGCACTGTATTGCTTAGATACTCAATACAGATGTGGCAGAGTGATTTCTGGTTCCCAGAATTCACTTGGTCACGGACGTATTAATATGCAATATGAAATTGTCATTTTCGACATTTGTATTTGTGGTTTCATCATTTATTGACGAATGGGAACTTCATGTCAAAATCGTTTGGTTTACGTGCTTATGTGTGCTCATTTGAACATTATAGATCCTACTGCATTTGGCGTAGAAATGTGTTTGTTGAAAAGGCAATATCAATATAAAAAATCGTTAGTTATGCAGATCATTCAACTCATTATATCAAGTCAGATATCTTGATCCACGCGGGAGTTAAAATGCACGTATAATGGCCATAGATATCGTATCTACTGGCTAGATTGCACATGGTCGTCATTTCCTTTTTCCGTATATTCTCACCGCATGTATATTCTCCAAAATACTATGTTTTTTGTTACTAAGCATATTATACAGTCCAATAAAGTGCTTATAATAGCCATTAACATTTTATTTCTAATGAAAATATGTAAATTTGCATATGTTTAATTTCTCTTCAAGTTACCAAAATATAATGTAGTCATTTTGGAGACTATATATGCAGCTCATCGTCTGCATCAGCCAGTAAGCGAATGCCCGGTCATGCGCAATGGGATTTACTGAACTCCGTCATTCACTGTCGCGGAAACTATACCCATAGTGAGGCTATGCGTATGAGCCATCTATCCGGTATATATGATATCTATGTTATTGATGCACCCTTTTTTGTGGGCGTAGTATTATTTGGGCGGTTGATGTCAGCCGAATGTGAGATGGCCGCTAATAGGGAGAATTGAAGTTGTTGACGAAGCTGCCACATCGTCATCAGTGAATATAGTATAACGAAGCTGCTCAATGGGGGCGGGTGGGGTGGGGGTGTGTGGGTGGGCGGGGTTCTGTGTTTCTGGCATGGGTAAATTGTTATACCGAATAACTAGACATGTCGTAGAAGACGCCATGCCCAACTGTTATACTAATACCCTGTGATTATGGATCTTATCTCTGAACACAGTTTTTGACAGTGTGGGATTTGTGTAAAATGAAATATTTGTGAAAATCACGTACGGCGACGGTGGAGATCTATGTATCGAGTTGGATGTAAATTGAATTTAAACATTTACGACTGGTTTTTAGTGGATATATTCTTTGCAACCTTATCCCGTAACTTGGACACATTGATGGATTTTATTGTGAACCCATTAGGTGTAGGGTTACTGTTAGTAATGACTCAAACAGATTAATTGTTTAGTGAAGTGTGGCGTAGTCAAATAGTTCTTATTATTCATTATATCATATGTGGGATTGTTTTGTAAGCAACGTGTGTACACTGTATCGCTCTATGGAGGCGTGTTCTGTAAATGTTATGAGGAAGAAGTAATGTGGAACCTGTATTGGTGTTCTTGTCTTTCTTAGCATACAAGCTGAGGATATCACATCTAATTCGACACTCCAATCCAAATTGCTATCCTTAAAAGAACCAGCGAACAGCCAATCAATATGTGTTTTGTTTTCTCTCAATGATTTCATCGCTAATTGAAATGTCTCTTTAAAAAAAAATATGGCATTATAGTTACGATTACTCTATCTTACAGAGAACACATAAAATCAAAGCATCGGAGCATATTTACTTGCCGGCACACCCTTTATGTAGCCCGTCGCGTACCTATGTCTTTAGATTTACGGACACACCCAATAGTTTCTGAGAATCCGCTGCGCGAATATAATATGTTCTGTACAGTATGGAGGAATTTCCCAAGCCCTGTGAGGATATTACTATTGATGCCATTGTGTTTGCTATGGAATCAATACACTGAGTGAGATTTGCGACAGAGCGACGCTAGAATACAGGATGCCAAGCCAATATCGCCAATAAATATAATTTCCGATGGCATGGATTCCGCCGCTTGTCACGTTCAATATAGTAATGCCATTATTAATGTGCATATAGCTACAAAGGCGTGCTTTCTGCGGAGTATCGGGGATCGTGTTCTTGCTGCAGGTAACCGAGATCGATGGATTCTATAGAATACTTGAAACGCGTCGATACATATGCTGCATGTAGTAGATTCCGCAGTCTACTGTTAAAACATCTCCCAGTGCGACATCAGCTGGGGCGTGATCCATTCCAACAATGCCCCATCCATTTGCAGCCGAGCCTCGCCCATTTTACGCATTTTGGAATCGAGTTTGATAATGCAGGCACGCTGTTAAAAAGACCCGAGCTGCTATTAGAAGAGCAGGAATAGCACCTAATGAGCTTAATGAGGACTCATCAAAGTGAGGTAACATATGTGAACCTTCCGTCAATGCGTGCGTGTCAGTATATAATGTAACTATGCGGGTAAGCTGTTGAATACTTTAAAAACATTTGACTGGCTGCCGTTGCTGCCAGTCAAATTAGTTCCACGATATTCAGGATAATTCTTATTAAATGGTTTATCAATCAATACGTACACTTCGTACGCTTGACGGAGTTTCCAATTTCACGACGGAGCTAGATTCATTCCTGCCTTAAATATGTATTATGGTTGGGACTGAATTGAGTATGACGTCATATACTTGAGCAACAGATTTGATCCATCCATCAATTTGCTCTCTCGTAGAAACTAACTCCGCGATGCTTAGCCATAGAGTGCCTTAAGAAGAATGTACGGTTGCCATGCCAAAGTTTCTATCGGCCGCGCGGAGAGCCAACCACACCAACATATATTGTAAACTGTGTCGCGAACTAATGTAAAATATATGTTATTTAATGTTGTGTCAATTGTTTGTCCTAATTATTCATAATGCATCCAACCATGACAGTGGAGTTGTGCATGCTGTGGGCCAACATGGAGTTGACATAGGACGAATTATTTTCATCAGCTGTCATCGCTCACGTATGAAATTGCTTAAATTGCGTAAATATACTCACACGCGCACGCACGCACACTCGCGCACACGAACGAATGCAGGCACGCACCAGTGCATAACACACACGAATGCTTAGTAGATATTATCACAAGAACTGTATTGTTTTAAACACGCACACAGGCGCACATCTACATACATATTCACGGATCACAACAATGCTACACGCTACTTAACTACTAAAATCAGGTAAGAACACAAAGACACTTTTAAAAGTACATTCATATACACACATATATGAACACACTTCCAAATCTTATCTTAATTATTTTATTTATTTTCATTTAAATCTTATATTCATTATCGTATACGTTCTTATAAACTGCACATTTTCGTCATTATTATAATCTATTATATAGTATTCGGAGCGAGTCCTAACTAAGTTGGAGACAACTTGTGGCTCAATCCGTGTTGTCCCATGAGCAATAAAAATATGTTTAAATAAATCACTCACCATACATTAGGATATTATGATATCAATTTTAAACTAGTAACGTTAAAATCAACCACCACCGCAACCCCCTTCCACGTGTGCAAACTGGCACCATGGTAATGCCATTTCTCATATGAGGAACATTGAAGCCATGTTTGAAGCCAGTCATGCCTGCCACAGGGAGATATTGATTGCGCTCACAGATGTCCATAGTTCTAAAAAGACAGCGGTACTGCTTTAGTATTCCATCTTTATGGAGTGATCTAAGTTTGTCTCTGGTATAATTATATCAAGTCAAGTAGAATCCTTTACTGACATCTCAGGGTTGGGATGGGTGATGTGCTGTGGGGTGGGGTGGAGCCGTATCGGCGGGTGGGTATCACATGCATGCGCATCTCTTCTCAGAAAGGATACACTCCATAGTAAACTTCATTGAGTTAGGAAAAATCATCTCTGATCAAATAAAATCTATTCGATTCAAATCAAATCGAAATACCGCCACGGAAACAGGACCATAATGATGGCAGATGTATGGAAAGGAGCTATCTAACATGCGCTCTCCAAAAGATATTCTAGAATGCTTATTCGCATTAAATGCTTATTTAATAATAATAATAATAATAATAATAAAAATAATAATCTTTATTTAAGGAGGGTAAATCTTAAGTAGCCTGCTTTTGAAGAGGCGCTCACAGGATCATATATGCACATATATAAATATATACATTATATTGCAATACATGTACACTCCCTCGGTTTAAAACCCTTGCCACATTCTGGAGTAGTTTCCCGTATATTCAAGAACCTATACGTATCAAATACTCTGCTGTAAACAATATCTATTTACAAAGTCTAAATAACTCGTACCATTTATTTCTTCGTTTTTTGGCGATAAACATGATGTTTATCCTATAGTAACAGCATGGTTTGACTGTACTCCTACTTTCTTGAGGTCACATCGTAGCATGCTGCACATATTTATGCAATGTCGTCCTCTGCCAGCTTTGTATTTACTGACTCCAAGTGGGCCGAATTCCGGCGAACAGCGGCGATGTATTACACATCTTGTATCATTATGCTGTCTTACCATCGGTGGCCAGTGACGGCGCGTATGTATTTGCGGTGGCAGGCATCACGCTTGTCTAGATCTGGCTTTTGGAACTGGATAGCTGATACAGTCATACAGCATCAAGAATACGCAGTTTACATTGTATAAACGTAGTCTATTTGTCAAGGGCATCTTTAATCTACCTATCCAAAGCTTCCAGCAGGAAGTCATGTTCTCCATGACGCAGCGTGCAACACCATGAATATATGTGAATGAACTCTGTTTTGGATTCATTCACAAAGAGATTCGCAATTTATAGTTTGCTTGCAGCTATTGGAAGAGGTTCGTCAATAGGTGTATTTTCCATTTTCATTGAGTCCACGTCGCCGGCATATTCCATCGCTAATGTTATACCCAGTATGGGCACGGGGGAGCCTGTATTACTATTCCACTAATATTAGTACGTGTAGGGGCTTACTTTCGTTGCCAGAGTGAAATCGTATCGATATTGTATGATTGCTGTATTCTGCGGTTGTAGTAGTAGATACATCCTACAGCTGCAATCAGTCCTTCTTCGCTTTGCGCCCACTGTGCCTTGTCCTCAGCCACAATCATTAGCTTCCACAGATCCATCCATGGTGAATTATAGGCTCTCTGTTCTGGTGTGTCCCCTGTCATCCTTAGCACATGGCCAAACATGGACCATCTTTGCTGCGCACGTTTTGCGGACAGCTGCGATGTATTACACATCTTGTATAGTGCATCATTGGAAAGTATCCTGTCTGGCCATCTGTGTCCAGTGATGGTTAATAGTATCTCTCCATAATTAAACGAGTCATCGCAAAAGAGAGAGGATGTGCACGTGTCTGGATATTGAATAACCGGGTAAAGTATACATTGCCTGTGTTACTGCGCGAACGTCGGTTAATCGCCAAACCGGATCCAGTGGACGTGGGTGCTGGATATGCTGGACGGTGTCTACTGGTACCTATTTATGCCAGTGCATATGCGTACATCGTGAGAGAATCGTGGCGTTGACTGTTATTCGTGTCGTTGACTGCGTGTGCCTGACTCTGGATATCAGTGTTTGAATAGATCTTAGCTTTGTTCTTCGATGATAAGCAACGTTTTGACTGTAAAACTAAATTCTTCGGAAATTGCTCCTTGGTCGATTCTTAGGAAATTGAACTTTGGTCGAACAGTCAAGTTGAATACGTTTCGATCTTGCAACCACTTGGAGAAATGTTTGACAAACAGAAGAACCCAATTCCTCGAGGCTGGATTCTGGGACTGTTAAGTCAGGTGTCTGTATGTCTGCAGCTGTAGTGGTAGAACCATTCTACAGCTGCAAGCAGTCCTTCTTCAGTTTTGCCCACTGTGTCTTGTCCTCAGCCGCAATTCTTAGCTTCCTCAGGTTCATTCATGACTTGAGTGTATCGAGTCCAGCTTTGTTTAGGTCACCTCCTAGCACGCGTAGCAGATTTATGCAATGACGTCCTCTCCTGGCTGTGTGTTTGCTGGCTCCGGGTAGGGCGAAGTCCAAGACTATCTGTGCTGATGTCTCTTCTGACACCCTTAACACATGACCAAACGTGAACCATCAGGGTGACTTTTACAGACAGCGTCGACGCATTACACATCTTGTATAATGCATCGTTGGAAATTATGCTGTCTGGCCATCGGTGTCCGGTGATGGTGCGTAGGTGTTTGCGGTGGCAGGCACCGAGTTTGTCTAGAACTGCCTTTGGAGATGCCCAGCTGTTGCAGTTATACAGCATCAAGGATACACAGGTTGCATTGTATAAACGTAGCCTTTTAATCAAGGGCATCTTTGTAATGGCGTGTCTGTAATGGTGCTAATCAACGGATTCATGTTGAGGGGCGAAAGGGAGAACAGATGCTAGAACCCCCGGTGGGGAAGAGACGCGCGCTGTTCTAGAAGAGCCGGAATAGCATCTAATGAGCTTAATCAGAACTTATCAGAGTGTGG